>JXOV01003765.1:0-50112 GCA_001014945.1 Clogmia albipunctata
GTACAACAACCTATACCTATAACTATATACTAAAAAAATCACTTAAGATCTGATTTATTGATAAAGAAGGAGACTAATTGAATCGTATTTCAATGAACTGGGAATTTAAATCGTAATTTTTTTAATGGTGTATTTATTATAAAATCTTTTTACGGTTTTACCAAGAAATTTGGTTCATAATAAACTTTTATAGGCATTTAGGAGATATGCTGTTTCTCCTATTAACGAAAAAAACAATGACATTTTCTTAGTTAAAAAAGTGGAATAGCTTGGATAAAATTCAATTTATTGTTATAAAATTTAGACAATATATCAACCAATTAATTTTCCATCAATCATATCATCAATTTTAATCCGTTCATAGGTCCATCGTTGTAAAATTTGACTGAAATTATTAGGAAGTCTTTAAATTAGATCAGCACACCAATAGAAAATTTATTATGGTGTTCTATGATGAATCCTGTAACATATGTCGTTTCTCATCAAAATCGCATATATTTCAGTAGAGATTTGTTTCCTAGACGACTCTAAAATAACCCATTTATATTAAAGACACGATTTAATTATACGAATATAATAGTTATATTATATTTTAAATTATCAAGGAGATAAAGACAAAGGCTCGTATATAGAAAAATATAATAGATAACATTTTTCTATATACGAATAAAAGCAAGACATTTTAAAAATTATAAATTAATGAATTAAAATCGCCGACTATCTTGAATTAGCAGCCTTCGTGAAAAAAAAATTAAATTGTTTTCGGGGCATAACTTAAATGGGTTTAAGTGCAAATCACTTGATAACTTCTTTCGTATTCTTTTTTGGAGTTCCAATTAGAAATACATTCGGCAGAAATATAATTTTTTATATCAAACTGATCAATCTAATCTCAAGAACACCTCCACATAAATCGAATCTGGTGAATCTGTGTCATAACTGAAATTGATGAATAGAGTCTGAGTATTAATTAAACGATCGTGTTTACAAGAGAAAACACAAACAGTTCATTTCTATTCGCTTTTGCAGGGTGGTGTTAAATTTAGAGTCAATGTGCAATAAAATCTGCAGTTTTAGTGCGATGAAGGCACTTATTTTAGGTCGCTGACTGATTTTACTAATGGCTGTATTATTAAATAAACATCTGGAATCTGCATCAAATCAATTGTCATACACTAGTGGTGGTGGTGGTGGTTGAACAAAAAAGAAAGAACGAAAGAACAACAATGAGTCGGGCTCTAAATTTAACCCACGATCGGATTAATGGCTCTTGGATTCGTTGTCACGTCTTGCATAATGGGGTCACAGCCAACGAGTTGCATTTGGAATGATTTACGACACGCCATATCTGAGACTAATTCCAATCCGAACGGAAATTATCTTTGAATAAATGCAATGGGAATGATCTAAAGTTGATCTTGACCTTCATGGTTGACGATCAGTCAGATTTATTCTCTAACACTGATGGATGGATAATGGCCAATAAATCAGTGTTATCAGCTAAGTTTATTGAAATGAACTGTAGTATTAAGAGGTTTCTTACTTTGTTAAAGATAAAATACTACAATTTAATTTTTGGAATAGTTTCTGACCTAAATTTCTTATCTAGATTCTTTTTTTTTTTATAGAAAGTAATTTTTATAGTATCAAATTAAACTGTATTAATAACTTCTGTGAGATAAAATGAATGGATTTGTAAGATTCAATATTATGTTGTCTATTAATTGGTTGTAAATACAAATTCTTAATAATCAAGTTTCAAATATAAGTTACGAGATTATATGAAATACGTTTTTAAGATTTATTCTAAAGGTGTTTTAGAGACTAACCTCTTTATTTAAAATATGAACTGTGTGGTGTGGAGTCTTTACAATTTATAGCGATTCAAATATTATGCTAGTATAATTCTATGTTATTGGTTGTAAAATTAATTTTGTTTATCAAATGGGAAGAATGGATAGAGTTAGTTGTTATGATCATATTGTTTAATATGGATGGACAAATTTTATAATTTCCTTAATATTTAATATTATATTACATGGTACTTAATTTGAACACCCATTAAATAACTGTACAATGACATTCCCACGTTAGATTTAGTAATTTAAAGGTGACATGCATTTCTTTATCTCATTATTTTGATGTCGTTTACAATAAAACAAAACGCATGGCGTCAAAGTCTGTCCATTGTTTAGGTGTTGTCAATGACTCTATTGAAATGAAATTGTGGGTAGTCGGAAGTCAGTTCCATTATCGAATATTTTAGACTCCATTAAAACACATTCATATCTAATTTTACGATTTTAATAACGATTTATGGATCAATGACCTTGTTCGATTTTTATCGAGAGTTGTCCCTTAAGATCTCAATTCCTCTGTATGAAAAACTAGGCCATTTAATTTATGCAAAGTGGTACCAGGAATCAGTGTCTGTAAAAACCGGTCTACGGCACGTATAAATATTAATAGCTACATTAGTAATAATGGCTTTTAATTGCTGGTCCCTAAAATAATAATTAACCCGAACTCTGGGCGGAAGCAAGAGGGTTAGTAGATCGTCCATTATTTGTTATTTTGTGTGCTGTGTTTGGTGGCGGAAGATTGGCAACATGAAGCCACCACAGAACACAACCATCGAGTGACCGATTGGCAGATGTTGAGATTTTCGCGATCGATTCGCATAGAGAGTATTTTGATTTTCACATATAGAATCAATCATTAAACAAGTTCTTGAGGCGATATACAAACACTGACTTTCCGAAACACCGAAATTTATGGATTTTGGATCGCGGCCAGAAAATATAGTTCCTGGGAAATAGAGGCATCGGCGGCGGGAAAAGGTCGGGAATTGAGATGGAATTCTCAATTATGAGGCTGTGATGACGCGACGAGATGAGTGCCGAGCAGATAAAAAAGTGCTCAATCTGTCGACAAGACTGGAAACATTCCTCAATTGCACAGGCCAATCGTTTGAGCTTTGATTTTTCTTGTGAAATTCTCTGAAAAACTCCTCCCGAGTCAGTGGCGATTTGAACCTGACCGCGAATTCGACCTGAATCTTCTCTCGGTGTGTTAATTTATTGCGGACAGATGTGTGGAATTGCCATGCTTCGAAGACTTTTCAGAAACAGCATTTAATTGGGACAAAATACGTACGAGTAAAAGTGAAATTCTGGTTTTTGTTTCCATTTTGCAGAGGTGCAGCTTTAGTGCGTTTAGTTGAGAGCGACAGAAGGATAGGAGTGAAGAGGAGTGAGTGGGTTCTTCTTGAGAAGGTCATAGTTGTAGCGGTTAAGGTCGGCAGAGGGCGGAGAGCGAGGGATGCAGCGTTGTCCATACATCCATGAAATGCGAGAACGTCTAATTTCACCCCAGAGTCAAGTGGTCGGCAGATCTTCTACTCCGGACAACATGGAACGCGAATCATTAATCAGTAGCCAGCAACAGCCTCCAGACAATAATAACCCTGTCGGCACAGTAGTTAAGGTAAATCTCTCAGTTTTCTTCTCGAGAAATTATTTATTTAACCCGCGCTATAACCATAAATTGAAATTGTTTATCTTCACACTTTAACAAAATTTGGTTTAGCGATAAATTATCAAAAACTGATTTTAGTGCTCGATTATACTTATACTCATATTACTTACATCAAAGATGGGAATTTATAATAATGGTTTTTATCTCTAGTTTTAGAGAATTTTCTAAATATCTCTTTTGAACTTTGGGAATCTTTTTAAAAAATCTATTTATTTTTACAAGAAAAAGAAAATGTTTTCTACATAATTTCAAATAATAAAATACCGAACGAATACTCTGAATTCTTTTTGCCAACAAATTATTTAATTAAATTTTTGTTTAATTATGATAAAGCTTGGTTCTTGTTTCGTTTTGTTACACAAGTTAACGTAAAGCATTTGTTGATGTTTCCTCTGTCCTTTCCCTAAATTCCAGTTAAATGCCGATGGATACGGTTCGTACATAAGTCCGACACACAATCAACAGACTCCTTTAGTGCCTCGAGATCTGGGAGAGGATTTCACCCTAGAATTAATCGACGACAATTCGAGAAATCCCCGCCTGCCGAAGAATGCCAAGTAAGTAGTTTTTGTGCAATAAAGTCGGCCTTATTGTTCTGTTTCAGTGTTTAACCCCAATATGAAGAGTCGCTCTATATGCAAGAGAGCGACTAATCCGTGGCATATTAATTGTATCCAGCAAATCCGTGCAAATCTCTAGTGATTAATCCAACATAGAGCAGACAGTTCTCTAGAGTAAACCGATCGACAAGCATACATGGCATATGTTTCCATTGAAACTGAGCTGAAGACAGAAACAAGACCAAATGTGCAATTTTGTGTGTGCGAATTAATAAGTGATTTATAATTAATGCCACCGTTTTACCCTGTAACAATCACACACCTGTTGTAGACCTGTTCTTAAAATGAATCTGATCAATTTCAGTGCTTTCGAATTCGGACTCTATGTGCGCGAACGAAAAAGGTACACGATTTTGCTGAAAATGCAAATTCCCAACTAACAATTGGCACATAATTTTGATTAATTCCGGTGTGTGGGCTTTTTATTCTGCTACTGCTGCTGTAACATTGCACAATATCTTGTAATTGAATAACATTTGGCTAAACAATATTATAATAATAAGAATCCCGCTTCTTTCCCCACCCTTCCTGAACTCCGCTCCCTAATGAATGGTAAATAGCTTCGGGGTTGTTCATTCCGGAAAATTTCTCCATGCAGTTTTATATTACATTACAAGGACAATTTGGAAGAATTATGTTCTGCAACAGACGTGAAATTAATCTGAAATACACAGTCCAATGGCGATAATATTTGGCATCAGGCCAATGTTCCGCGCCTTCAGCAAAGGAACGGGAGAAAGAGTAAGAGAGTTCTGCGCTAGCTAGGGTTGATCGATAAAATTATTACTAAAACAATTTTTATTGGGTTCGAGAAAATTTTAAATGTCAAACTGAACTGTGTTTATCCACTAATTAAAGATTAAATTAAATCTTAAATTTATAAAATTTTTTATCTCAGAAGAAAAATAAAATAGAGCCATTAAATAATTTTTAAGAATCAATTGGAAAATTAGAAAAAAGAAAATTATTTACATGATTGGTTAAATTAGTTTTGTAAATATACATTATTAAAAATTATTTCTCTAGATACGATATCAGATTCCTTTTTTCATATAAAACACAGTTAGTAACGTTTCAATGCAGTGAATATGATGTCTTCATTCACAAATCCAGTTTAGGTTATGGGAAATTTCCTATACACGTATACTTATAGAACTGAATCTCCGTTCTTATCGATCGACCCTTATTGAATCGGGGAAAATCTTAACCACGTTGTTGTAAATAGACTGTGTAGTTAAAAAATTCGCGTAAAGCAAACTGTTGCGGAAATTCACTACAAAGTTGGGATCTGTGCGAATTGGACCACCTGCACAAAATGTGTGTACTATGTATCATATATCATAATGAAGAGTGTTGGTGTGTCGGTGTAATAAGTTTTCTTTTTTCGATCTGTTTGACATTTAATGTTGTGTGCAAAAGTTTTGCTTTTAAATTTGAAATTGGCTGTGAATTGGAAAAGGCCCAGACTCTGTTTTTATTTGGGGAAAACACAGTCTGCGTGTGTGCTTTGCTTTGTGGGTGGATGTGAGCGAGAGATGATGAAGGTGGGCCAGCCATTTCCACGCTTCTTACAGTGATGAAAGTGAAATGATCGTCTCGTCTCAATGTGGATGCAGATGGTCAAATAATAATTGGGTCATAGGGAAGGTATATGGCGTGTTTATCCAATTTATCTCGGATTGTTTTAGATTCTAACCGCCAAGATCAAGTGGAATAGTATTTATTTGTTGTATTCAAATTTAGTGATTTGTGTCAAAACAGTTGGGAGAATTATATAAAGACGTTCTTTAGAATTTTATTTCAACCATATTGTCAGTTATTTGGTTATGGGATTCAATTTGAAAATTATAAGGCGTCTTTACGACCCACACAATAAAATTTGGAAAATTATTATATAAATACGGCAATAAACTCCAGTCTTTAGTTTTATTACTTTTAAAAATAAATACTTCAAGTGAAAGTTCTATATTTAGATTAATAATGATCTCATGATTAAATCCATCTATACTTTTATCTTCGGAACAGATCTGCATCATAAATCTATTTAACATATTGACATATCATTGTCATACTTATATTATATAATAGTTATTTATACAACAAGGCCGATAAGATAAGTCATTATTAAACACAAGGGTTGTGTTACGTCACAGGCGAAGCGAGTGCTTTAGAAAAGCACTAGTGCTTTAAAAAATTCTTTAAACCACTTGTGCTATAATAACGACTTTGACAGAGCAAATTTGAATGTCATAATATCAATTTTAAGCAACAAAAATGCATAAAAAATATGTCTATTCTTGTTATATGTATTTGTAAAACACTTATTTCTGCTAGAGTGTAAAATGAGTGATCTTTTAACGAGGAAATGAGTGTGAAATACAAACAGTTAGGCGAGTTGGACATAAATTCTTTTGCACTTTCCTAAAAATTCACGTACTGTAATAATAAAATATTACTTGAAAGACAAAAAGAATTTAAAGATTATGAATTGGTCGACAACGACAACATATTCATAAGATAAGAAGCAATAAATTTAAAATAAAAAAATTTCTATCATTATATTAAAATATTGACAGTTATTTTGTAAAATTAAATAACACAAATCCAATTTTTATGTTTTCAAAAATAGTTTTTAATTCTTTTAGTTTTATTGAAATATTTTGTATGTAAAAGAACTTGTACAATAATTTGCTAACTATAATACATATATAATTCATATTTTTAAAGCGTAGGACTATTTTTAAAAATTCTTAGGAAAATGGGTAGTTTTAACCGCAGCCAACCGGTTATTAACTTTTCAAGACTTTTTGTTTTCAGTGTATTATTAGTCAATTAATAGCACCTAGACCAGATGAAAAAGAATCCAGTCAATCATACTCGCCCAGGGCTCCCACCTATAACTTCCGAGGAGGCAGTCAATTTCCTTACTCGGCTATGAGGCGGTTAATAATATATTGGTTATAATAAAATATAAAACAAAAACTAACTTTTGGAAACACAAATAAAACATAATATTTGAGTTTATTTTTGTAAAGCAAACCGAGGAAACTTTTTATTTATCTTTGGCACTTCCGTTTTCAAAAATAATTTCGATAGATTAAAATTGGGTGTCGTTATATAATTTGCAAATTAGAAAGCCATGTTTTATTGTGGGTTTTGAATTGTTTGATTTTAAGGTTTTTAACTTAAAGGGATTTAATTAATAATACTTATCTAAATAAAATAACAACTAGTTTTTCATTACTACAAATTTAGTTCATTAAAATATTGATTAAATGTTTTCTTGTTATAATCACCTGACCTAACTTCATACTTAATTCTATTTAAATGTTTTTTAAACTTATAAATAAACTGTTTAGGTTTTTAGGCGTTAAGCGTAAATGAGAAATTGAGAGTCAAGCTGAAAATTACCCATTTTTCCTTCTAGTCTACCCAATAATGTAAAAAGGCCAACATTGGTTAATAATTTATCGTGATGTTCAATAGACCGTATAATTGTTGCCATTTAGGTCCAATGAAGAAGAAAACATTCACGTAAAGAATAAATTTAGGGCTATCGGTAATCTAAAGAAAAGTAATTTGGAGTGAATAGAAAAACAAGTAAATCGTGACAAAACTTTTTTTTACCAAGAGCCTTCGATTTGAAAAGAAGTTTTTAAACAGGTATTTCTATATTTGAAAGGTTTTATATTTAATTCAATTTATTTATGATTTACTTTTCACATTTTTTATTAATTATTAATAGACATGAAAGCAGAAAAAGAGATCACGTCCCATCAATTGATACGTTAAAAATAGCTTTCAATTAAAAATACTCTTAGTGATTCATTTCATTAGGGATTGCCATTTTCTCGGTGCTACTTTCACTGTCAATGCAAAAATGTCGTCGCATTCCTTATTAGTCTTCTTATTTTATTAGCGGCATGAAAGTCAATCAACAATCTAATTTTGTTATGGTTTCCTCAAGAGAGTAAAGAAAAGAGACGAGCAGCCACTGATTTATCTGGTGTAATATTTCAAATTGGAATCGGAATTCTTCTCTCCAAGTTGACACAGTTCCAGGGTATAGTGAATTTTATCGGCAATCAATTAGGGATCAAGTGGCTGCATTGAAATATTAAACCGAGTATCAGAAATTGTGGAGAAAATGGAACTGTTGCTCTTTAATTAGACATTTCGCAGTTTGAGATTCTCCCTTTAATGGCGTCATAATACCTGTATTTACTGCGTATTATTAGCCCCTTTGTTGCCTGTGACGAGTTCACATGTGTTGAAATCCAATTTTCCATTTCCACTGATGATCCAGTCCCATTTATGGTGTAATGTCCCGTTGCGTTTTCCTGCCTCGAATTCGGAATTTGGGAATTGAGGAATGAACAAAAATAGGGAATTTTATCGATTTTAGTGAGTCGACAGTATTGGTGGAAGGGAATAGTAGGGATGCAATTACTTATCTACTTTTATGTATTATTATAGTCACAAAGAGACACCAATACAATGCCATCCATTCCAGTTGCACATAATTTTGTCCTGATAATGGTGGTTCTTTGTCCCCTCTTCTTCCGAAACACAACACCAACTTCATTTGTATGCGCTTCGTTTTTTGCTGATGTCGTTGTTTATACCCTAGGCTCTAAAGGTGGTGGTTAGTCCTCTATGAATTTTCCAGTTTTCCCTCTTTGTTTACATTGCTTTACAGGACGTGTTATTTTGATGTTTTATATACTGTTCTCATTTGGGTTAATTAAAAATAGTACAATTATAAACCTTTTATTAAACTAAAATGCCAATACTATGGAAAATGCCCTTCATATAAATTCGAAATAGAATTACAGAAATACGAAAATGCCCCTATATTTTGAAGTTATCAAACCCAGCTGAGAGATTTGCGTCTCTTTGTTCCCAACAAAGTAATGTTCTTCTCCTCTCAACTCGCGTAGCTCTGGAGATTAGAAGAGATGTGACTGAGACAAGAGCGGACCGCTCAGTACTACCGTACCGCTTCTACCTTGTTGTTGAGTTGCAGTTATTGCAGAAGCGCGAAAAATTTTCGGTTGCACCCTTTTCTGGATTAAATAAACACCATCAAATGTAATATTTCCAATTAGAATAAAAGTTTCTAATTGAAAAGCGTGTTGATGTGAAAATTAATGCAATTTTGTGTGTTTTGTGATTGTGGGGTGTCGAAGGCAAACAAATAAAAGGAATTACTTAGAGATTAGGGGCTGATTCGTTTTATCGGGAAAAGTGGTGGAATCGAACAAAGTGAAAATGACTGTTTTAGCCAACAATCCCTGATAACGTTAAATTTATGCCTTGTGTGAAAAAATTCGTCCCGTTGTGTGACAAAACATAATATAGGAAAAACACCACCCTCTTTTCTACCGACACTTTCCTATTTCCTCCCCTATTAGCAGTAAATTACATCGGTGCATATCGTTCAGGATTAGCAAACACTAATCAACTATTAAATTGGATGGTGGATCTTTAAATAGAGAGACTGGCCTGAATTATTAATTAAAGCTACCTCTGTGCGGTTGGCTTCGTAAGGTCACTAGGTCGCTCGCCCGGATTTCATTTTCCTCCCGAGTTCCAGTTTCAATATTTCCCCGTTCTTCCTCCTCTGTTTTGCTAATAATATAAAAAGTTGGCGAGAGAGAGACCAAAGAAGAGCGTAGTCGCGAAAATGAGATGAGCTCCACCTAATAAATAGAGAAACAGAGGAGAGCAGAGTTTGGATCCTTGCTCCCCGAATTGCGAAAAAATATAGCAAGAGGGAGGAAGGATTCAATGTTTGCGCAGCATCATTCTGTTCTCAGCATCTCTGAATTGATTTTTCGCATAAAATCGGCCACTCGCAGAGTGTTTTGTGTTTGTCCGGAACGATTTGCACTGAATTTAATTGGAATTCCTTTACAATTTCCCTTTTAGCCCTTTGTGGGGGGCAGCAGTTGGACTTTTACTGAGTATCAAGTGTTTTCTGTGAGATACAAATTGGATATTGAGTGCGAAAACAGTGATTGAAAGTGGAAAACGGAAGAGATTGCCAAAAATTCTCTAGTTAGGGTGTGCTCGGCGCGGTCCAGTGAGGTGTTTGGGGGAGTGTGTTTTGTGTGCTTTGACTGAGGAAGACACGCAAAGGCCGTCAAAATAGGCAAGAAGAAGAGCGAGTCGGGGACTCCCGGCGACGCTAAGCTGGCCACTGTGGACGTGGAGAGCGGAGACAATATGGCTACGCTTCCTGTAGCGTCTCGGGCTGGCCATGGAGGAGGCGGTGGTGGCGGAGGAGGACCGACAAACAGCAGCAGTACGGACACAATCGAGAAGAACAATGCGGCCAACAAAGAGATGGAACTGAAAAATGTCACGGCCGTTCCTCTGCAAAGGTTCTAGTTCTAGTCTGTAGCCAAATAGAGAATCAGAGACTCATTCCAATCAAACCACCAGCCATTGACAGGGTCGCCATTGAAAGACACACAAAAACAGAAATTTGCAATTATTAAATCAGTTTGATTTTTTACATTTATTTTATCGGGTATCTCATTTCCGTGATTTGATTCGCATTTGATGGATTACAAATTGTGTGTCCAGAATTGACCATTGTCATCCAATTTATATATTATTCAAAATTCTCATCTCCGTATTTATGAGCCAGCATCACCTACCTACACATTAACACCATTGTGTTTGATTAAGAGTGTCCATTTTAACATCCACCTCTCTGTAAAGTAGCAACAAAAGCCTTCTCGGGCCTTTGATTACCGTGTGCGCCCCCATTTGTATACATCTCTATCCAGCTTCTGTCGTGTATTTATTCACTAAACTCACAATAAAATGCTTCTGATGATGACCTAATCTGTCGTCATTATTTGCCAGTAATCTAATCACAATGCTTTACTAACCATTCTCATCACTTCATTTGTCTGCAAAATGCTATTGGGAATTGAGTCAATATTGTCCAACTGGGTGATTTAGGGAGAGACTTTTATTTCAAGAAACGGTATCTCTTAAAGTTCATTTTAAAATGTCTTTTCAAATCTATAAACAACGATATAATTTAATTAATTTAAGAAGACAGGCAATTAAATTAGTGAAGGAACTTGGTGAACAGTAATTTGAAACTAATTAACGACTGAAAGCAATAGTAATAAAATACATTGACCAGTTAATCTTTATTAACTACCTATAGTATATCTTTTTTTTAAAAAAATATGATTAGATCCTGACTTAAATTCAATCTTAAAAATATAAACGTACCATAGAAAAAAAAAATAAAAATAAATAAAAGCCTTTGATTGTAACATTTATATAGTTACTTTAACTTTAATAAATAGTAATTTTCTTTAGTAAAAAATTTATTTAGTCTTTTCTGTTTTAGTATCGAGGAGTTAAATAAAATGTCATATTATAACTCTATATACTAATTAGTTGGACAGTATTGATTCAATTGGTTGCTATTCAATAAATTTCGCACAGAATACTAATTGAGTGTTTATGAATCTTGCAGGACTTCACTGTTTATCATCACGAGTCTGGTGTACGCCATGCTGCTGGTGGTGATTTGTGTGGCGTATGTGATTAGCGATGTGAGCACGAGACGACTGCCCGTCATGTACTACGAAGGATTCTTCACGTATTTGTACGGCATGAGCATCTTTTTCCTGCTCTACGTCTTTTGTTTCCTGCTGCAAGGTAAATGAACCCCCTATAGACAAGTGTCCATTAAATATTTATGCGTGGGGGTTGAGGGGGACTGGAGTCGCGCGCTACTACTCCCAAGACAGACAGAGTGGCTAGGCTAAGCATATTTTCCCGCCACTCTCCGCACTTGTTGTGTTTGATATGCGCTGACGATAAGACGAGCCTCCCTTCACACAGCCTGTGAAAAATTAATCCCGGTTCGTGTGCACTGTTTGAATATCATATATAAATGCTAGGCATCGACAGTTGAAATATTTATGGAATTATTATGCATTTACTCCCCTCATTAGAAGTGGTCGTGCGGTGGGGTGGTGTTGGTGAGAAACGGGGAGGATTACAAATGTTTTTCCACGAAACCAATTAGAATAATTATACTGTGGATAGGGGCTGTGTTTGCCTCTCCATTTTAAAGTTGTAGAAAAGGGTTAACAAAGCAACTGAAATGTATTAATGCGTTATGATTTCGATAGTTTTCAGATCCGAGGGATGTCTGCTGGCCTTTTGCTCCCCCCTCTGAAAATCCCTTTGTTTTGTGATATTAACTACTTGAATAATTGAGCAACAGTCAGAAATAATTAAATGAAAATTAATATGCGTATATTAAAAAGCAATTTCATTTTACAATAGGGGTTGAAAATTACTCCAACTTATGCTAATGCTTTGACGTGATAATCATACGTGATTTTATTCCAATTCTAAAGAAATTCATTATTGTGCGTTTATTCCTTAATTTATTGATAATTATTTTTTAATAAGTATAGAAATACAACATCATTATTTCAAAAAGAATTCGTAAACAATCCAGAGTTCAACCATTTTTTAAAAATACACAGTTAAATTATTTTACATTTAAATATAAATGCTTGTACATAGAGAGTGGAATATTAACTATTTTCTCATATAAAGCGACGTACATAAATACTTAAGGGCAATTTATTTTGTTTCACAAATAAGTTTAATATGATATAATATAAAATATAACCTAAATTTAAATTGCAAATTTTGGTGCAATTTTCAGAGAGTTCTTGTTGCTCAGGAGAAAAGGAGCCCAAGGAGCCGAAACCAAAGAAAGAAAAGCCAAAGAAGGGTGATAAAGGAAAGGATGGAAAGGACAATGGAAAGGGAGGAAGCGGAAAGCCTAGCCCTTATCAGGTAAAATACGTTCCATTCATTCGTAATAAATCCATTGACATTTTTCATACATAATCATACACTGATGCACAAATAACACATTAATTTCTTTTTTACATTATTTTGAGCTTCTTCTTGTCGTGTTTTGAGTTGGTGTTTTGCAAAATGTTCTGTTCATTATGATCCAAAATTTAAATTCGTATTCAACGCTTATTGTATGGCTATTAAAGAACGTGTCAGTCTAAATTGCTAACAAAGTACTCGGCTCTAAAAGTGTGTTGTCCAAATTAAAGGAAAAGAAACCGCAAAAGAAGCGCGATTTGGTTCGTCAAAAAATGTCCATAGAGCTAGACGAAGAGGTGAGATTATAGTTTGTATTGAGAGACAACCCAACTGTGTGTAAAACTAACATTATGTGTTGTAGAGAAGAGAATAGAAAGACAGTCTTGTGTAACCTTTAAAAGCGCCAATTGTAAAACTCCTTAACAATTGATTTCTCCAACAATATCACTAACAAAACGTCTGGTAAATTGCTTGAAAACCTTCTTGTTAGAGCCAATCATTGTTCTGCTAATCTCTGTAACTTTTGAAGCTGATTCCAATTAACCCGATTTTGTGAATATTCTATAAATACCATTATTGCGAGTATGATTTCCCTGCGGTTTTGCTTTATGTTTCTTTTGATTGAGTTGCAAATTTTCTGAATTGTAGTTTGGTTCTTATTTATCTGATTTCTGATCTTTTTGAATTTGACATCCACCACCCCTCAGTTAAATATAATTAAACTAATGCATAATAATTTCAGTCGATCAAATTTAATTTCCAGGACCAGGGAGCTGTGGAGGTGGCTGAGAAGCCTGTCGCCACACCGAAGAGGAAAAGGAAAACTACGCAGACGGATACTACTCATGGCAGCTTCTTCCTTCGGGTCGGAGCCATCGGTAAATTGGCATTTCCGCTTTCGAATTCAATCCCCTTTTACCTGACATTTCTTATACAGCTTTCGGCTTGGGAACAATGATCTATATTGGCGTGGAATTGGGTCGCTTCTTCGAGATTCCATTCACCTCACCATGCCATCAGATTCTGAGAGGTAATTTCTATGGTTTTATATTGTTTTTAAAATGTCTTTTACACTTTTCTTTATTCTGTTTTAGGCATCAATCCATTGCTCCAGATGATCTTCACTTTCATGCAAATGTATTTCATTTTCATGAACGCCCGACTGAACATTCACAGGTTCAAAGTCTTGGCCAGATTTGGACTGATGCACATTGCCGCTACTAATATCTGTGTTTGGATTCGAACTCTTGTCCTTGAATCTTTGAGGGAAATCACTACCTATCATCGGGATCGAGGAATCACAAATGAAGAAGGAATTATTCTAGGTAAGACTTTTAACACAACTCATTCCAATATGAAAATGTTATTCCACTTGGAATTTAAGAAAGATGAATATAAAATAAGATTTTAAGTTCATATCTCCAATCAATAACATATGGTTTTTTTTGCAAACCATTTTAATATGAAAATAAAAGTAATTTTTAAACAGAAATCAATATCTGTTTATTATCTAGGATCTGTACTTTTTAAGATCAGGAATCGATTATTGAGAACTGGCTGGTATGAGCATTATCGTTCACATTATTCAAAATTAAATTGTGGAGCTGAAGACCAAAAAGAGCGTTGATTGTGTAAACTTTTACTGTAAATTTGTAGTAAATATTAACGTCTTCTATGCTTCTTGAATCGAGTACTGATTTTTGGAGGCCATGACTTAGATCCTTGGGCGGGTTAGATTGACTGGACCCTTTTCCACTTTTGTCCATTTTCACACCTATTGTAAAATTCAATTTTCATTAAGCAATTTTTAGTATTGGTTATGTATTTGTCTAAAATTCATACCAGTTTTTCAGAGAAACGTATACATAACTCACAGAAAAAATATTATGATTAGTAATAATTTCGTAATGAAATACTTACATCATACAAATTAAAAAGAACTTTCTTAATTTCGACTAGTATTAATTATTATAAGCTTAAAAAATTGAATATAAGATTTATATAATTTTTAATTAAAAATGAAAATATGAAATGTTTAGTGCTGAAAATCCTAATTAAAACCATTTAAAGTAGTTGAAATGGAGACGACTGGTAAACTGTCATGTCAGTGATTGAATTTTATAGCAACCGTTTCGATTTTAAAGTGTGCGGTTTTAGTTAAAGAAAATTAGAATGTGTGAAGTGCATATTTTTTTTACACGCCTCGTGGCCGATGTGGTAACGCTGGCTCTTCGGAGTCAAGGGTTCGATCACTGGGCGGGTGGGATTGACTGGGTCCTTTTTTAACTGGTATAGGTGCTATTTTATTTGTCTAATAATACACTGAAAACAGATAGTCACCGAAATGTCGAAAACCCGTTGGTTGAGACCTCCCCCATGTTCCTTACAGGAATTGAAAGGGAAAATTTATTTTAAGTGCATATTTTTGACTAATAATATATTGTAGGGGATCAATCAATGATGATATTTCATTCATTCTCTTGGCGTGTTTTTAAAGAAATTCTAAAAATTTGGTTTAAAAGTGTATTTTATTGAGTGGTCTATAATATTTATGGTCTTTACGGATTCCAGAATCGATCCGACGACACACTCTGAATAACGCAAATGTGGTGATGGGCCTGCAGCTGGAGCCTGACAACGAGTGGGAGCCGATCAGTGCGAATTTGAATGCTCGCGAGGGATCGAATGTCGAAACTCCGTCCTCGAACGTTTTATCTCGAATTGTGAAGAGCACCGTTGAGGCTGTGACGACGACCACGACCACTGAGGCGTCTCTGCTGGACCGAATGCAGAGACTGCCGCAGCTGGTGAACGACCACCTGGCCTCTGCTCAAAGTACTCCTGCGCCTCCGCCGTCGTCCACTCTGTCGTCTATTTACTCACTCTTCTCGTCCACTTCAGCTCCCACCACCTCCACGACGGTCGCCACCACCACCTCCATCTTCAACAACCTCTTCGGCTTCGAGAACAACGCCTATCAGACGTACTCCGGCCTCTCGCACAACGTCAGCGACGAGAACTCGGTGGAGAACTTTGAGAGCCTCGTGCCCCAGTCCCTGTTGGCGGTGGCCGGAGACGCCTCCATCACCTCGAACTCGTCCATCAACGGAGTCAACTGCGGTCACGTCGACATCATGGGCGACATCGTGAAGAATGCCGTCCCCTACCTCTACCCCTTCGTCATCGAGTACTCGCTCATCGGTGCCGTCGTCATCTACGTCATCTGGAGGCAGATCGGACGATATCCCAAGTAAGTTTATTTTTATCTAATTATGTGGTTTAATATTTAATGGTTTGTGAGAGGCATTTTTTAAAATTGATTTTCATTTTGTTGTTTTATTTTTATTTACTTATTTTTGTTTTGGTATTTATGATTTCTTGAAACAACTAATGTATTTTTTATTAAATTTATTGTACTTTTTTTTTTATATAATTGCTTGAAAATTGGAATTAAATATACTTAAATTAGATGTATTAATCAATCGATTGAATAGCAATGCGAGTTTGTCTCAAGAAAAAACTGGTGTTGGGATTACTGATTAAAATGTAAATAAGTATCGAAATAATTATTCGCAATTTTCTTAATGAAAAACCGTTACCTGTTTCGGTCCACTTTTTACATTACCATGAACAAATGATACTGTAAAGAGCTTATTTATTTACAAGTTTATGCTACCAAACCATGAAAATCACACTTTAGGGTCCATTTTGCATTGACAGTCAAATAGTAATCTGAAAGGTTTGATTATTTATTCGTAGTTCAAGCTTTGAAAACCTGTCTGGGTCGAACAATAGTTGTTCAACAGTTGAGACCGGAAATATTATTTTATTGTATACATATCAATTTTAAAATTTGTTAACTTAAAACGCAATAGTGTAATTCATTTCTTTTATCCATTCCATACATTGAGACAGAAAATTTTCACAATAATCTTCAAAATCTATTAAAACTTAATTTATAAACATTTGTTCTAATCTGGATAGCATGAATGATTTGGCCTACTAGGCTACTTTTATACAACGAGTATAATATACAGTAATACACTTTAATTTTAAGTTTTTGCTCTCGATAGTTTTTATTTTGCTTTTTTATCAAACTGCTTCATTTTGTTCTTTGTTTATATTCTTTCTGTTTTTCTTAACTTAGTTAATATATTTTTATTCAATTATATTCGTATTATAGACAATTGTTATCTCAATTCATGTTTGTTTAACTTTTATATTAAATAAAATATTATATACTCATTAAGAATAGATATAATGATTGTAGGCTTGGCTTCAATAATTAATAATTTTTGGCATTAATAATGAAGGAATTTAAAATGTATTTTAAACTTTAAATTTCAGAATTTAACAATGCATATAGTTATGAAAATTCGAATAAACATAATGATATAATTTAAATTCAAACTAAATTTTACCGATTCAAGTTTTGAGACACCCGGTTTGAGTAGAAATTTGAGGTTTCACTGTTAAGAATTAGATTGTAATAAAACGAGCTTTTTATTTACTGTTTGGTTGTATATCTCATAATTTTTATTTATATTAAAATTAATTTTTTTTTATAAATAGTGAAAGTAAAATTTAATTATATTCTGATTTTTCCAGATATACCAACGATGAGGACTTGGAACGCCGTTTGGAAATAATGCTGTCCCGACGAGCTGTGGCTCTGGCCCAGGTGCAGAGGACTGGTCGTGTGGACTGCGTTGGAGCCTCCAAGGGTCTCTTCTTCGGATTGTTGCTGCTGGTCGGAGCCCTCATCTGCCTGATCCTCTTCTTCGTCCTCATCCGTCACGACGAGTACACTCGACTCGCCATCTATCTCGCCGACTCGTCCCACTGTGTTCTGATGGCGTTCTCCCTCGTCGCCATCCTCATCGGCTTCATCCGGGTCCAGGGACTGAAGTTCAAGTGCGAAGAGGGAAGCAACTTGAACGACATCCTCCTCCGCATCTCCGCTTTCGGTCTCTTCATCTACGCCATCTTCAGCATCATCTCCGGCGCTCTGAACGCCCTCGAAAGCGAACCCAAGCTCCTGGTGACCGTCACGAATCTACTGGTCGTCATCCAGGTCGTGTTCCAGCTCCTCTTCATTGGGGACGTGTCCAGGAGGCGAGTCCACCTCCCCGAACACGATCGCACCAAACCGGGACGACAAATTGTCACGTTCCTCCTGATCTGCAACATCGCCATGTATGTCATTTACTCGTTCGAGGCGCCGAAAGTAGTCGGAAATCCGGTAAGATATTTGAGCTGTTTTTATAATTTAAGAAGTAAATTGATAGAAATACTATACGTATGTTGCACTGCCATATCGAAAACTTACCTTTTTTATTTCGAATTTTTTTTGTCTTTTTCACTTTATGCATTGAATTTTATAGGGTTGATTTTGTGCAAAAATAACAAATTTTCACGTGAAGTATAGTTTTCATAACATATTTCGATGAGGATTGCAAATACATATAAAAAAAATAAGAAACAAATATAAGATGTATTTTTGTTAAATTAAAATTCAATAAAGTGAAATGAAAAATTCTCGGATATTAAGTACATTCTCAAATTAGAATTGTTCTTGATATGATAAATGAAATTTATTTCCCAGTATCAATAATTTGTGATTAACATTTGATTAAATAAATTTTCAATAATAATATCTCTGACCTCAACTATTTATACTATTCGTTTGACCAGACAGGTTTTCAAAGCTTGGATGAAGTGTACAGAATTCGATATAAACCGGATTTTTCTATAATACTGGTGATTTGCTGTCATTCAATGAATGTATACATATGAAAGTTGTGAGGGGGTGGTCATCTTCGTAATATACGATATGTGTTCTGTTTCGGAGAGAAAATCTTGTTAATAAATAAGCTCTACATAGAATCATTTATAAATGGTGCAAATTACATCATAACAATTTTGAATCGTGGTCATGATATTCTATTGTCAATTAAGAAAGATTGCCTAATGAATAGATAAGGCATTAAAAGAAAAACTTTGATTACGCAAAACCATTTGATTAAACATAGATTGGTAATGGTTATAGTGTCGTCAAAACAAACATAAAAAATATATTAAATAAATCGGAAGACAGTCAAATAGTTTTCATTATTTCAAAAGGAAACAGAACTAGCTAAAGCTATAAAAATGTTGTCATAAAATTGAATAGATACACAGCTAGGAAACTGAGAATACTTAAACTATCATTTAAATCCACATGTTTTCAAAGTCTGATAATAATATTAAATTGTTGATTATCAGACTACGTCGGTTAAAGAAATATGTAATAATATGTAATTGACAATGTGTTATGTACTGAAAATCAAAAGCTTACATTTGGATCCAATAAAATAAAATAAAATTTATTTTCATTTTTATTTTAGGTGCAATCTGATTTCTACGGCTTCATCGCTTGGTCTCTGATCCAACGAGTGACCCTGCCACTGTGCATATTCCACCGATTCCACAGCGCGGTAACTTTGGCTGAAATTTGGAAAACATCATACAAAGCTCGTTTGGAATAAATTTGCCACCAGATGGCGGTGCTGCCATGAAAGAGTCAAAATCCAAAGTGGAAATAGAAGAAGAAAAATTATCGAAAATACGAAATCGCGTAGCGATTTTTTACCAATTATCAACCAGAAAATTATTTTCTTCTCGTCGATATTTAACAGAGTAGTCGTCGTATGGTCGTTTTAAACAAAACAAACAAACAAAAAACTAATGAAAATTCTCGAATGGCGATCAATTTTCTCATCTAGCTTTCGCGAGGAGGGATGAAAAACGTTAATTCATATGTCCTTTTAATCACATACACAAATTTACGCATAATCATACCAAGTAGAAATGTTTACAAATTACCAATCCGCTCATTTTTATAAATTTTAATAAGTTTTTTTATTGTAAATTTAAAAATGGTGAAAATGATAGACGTTTCGAAAACAAAAACTAAAATCGATCAGATCACAGAGTGATTGACTTAAAACATCATAATGATATTTAAATTATACGTAAACGAAGAGGTTTACTTCATACTCGACGTAGAAATGAAGAGAATATTTAAATATTATTGCTAATAGAAATTCATTGACACTATTAATTATGATATGGTTATAAAAAGTGGACCTTTTAATCCAATAATGGGGACATTGACTAATTGCCATTGATTTAGCCAATTCCACTCAAGCTCAAATTCAATGCAACAATTTTTTGGGTTTTGTAGTTTTGGAATTTTTGCAAAAGACTTTTTCGACTTCCATTTTCTAACTACATTAAATTTAAAAGTTTATACGAATTTTAATACCGGTTTTTAAGCAAAATGTCATTGTGGGTCAGTCGGTTTGTCAGTAGAGAGCAGAATAGTGTTGCCAAAAAAACTCATCATTGATAATATTGTTGAATCTCTTTCTCAATTTTACCGAATAGGACGTTAGATAATTTTTATAATATATAGATTCCGAACCAATTCAAGAGGAAAAATATATACATTAATAAAGAATAATAAATTTCCAGGCCCTATTAATTACGAATGTATGTGTTTAGACGATCAAAGAAAAAAAAAATAAAAGAACGCCCCACCAACGATGAATTTTTACTGTTTGAAAAATGGACCAGAGTTTGAGAAGCATTTATTGAGTGAAAAACCACAAAGCATACACTTAGTGACGAGAGATGGATAAAGATTCTTACAAATGGTGTTTTTTCTATTAACAATTTTGTAACTGTGTAGGCTTCGAATTGTTGAAAACAAAAACAAAGAGCAGAGTTGACTATAGAAGTGAGTTTTTGTTTTTTTTCCAATGATTAAAGATGATATAACTGAAAAATATGACTTATAATATCTAATCACTAGCGGTTACTGTTGGATTATTCTATATATAGATGTACAACAAGAGTCATAAACAATTTTGATGGACATTTACAACACTTCTACTTAATCACACATACATTTATAGACCATCAGGAAATAGTAAAAAGACTAACATTTTTACACAGATAATAATTAAAAAAGAAGTATTATTACCTTTTTGAAAAGAAGAGAACATTGTTATCATTTAATTGCTATAGACCGTGTTGATTGAAAGAAGGATTTAGATTTCAGTGAAATAGAAAATGGGAAATGAGAAGGAGCAGGAGGACAAAATCAGTAAAATGTCGCCATTCTAATAGACAATTCTTTATACATATATGAATGTATTTAACAAAACAAAACACTGCCGAACATACACAATTCAAATATACTCTAAAAATAATATATTAAATATAAAGTCTATATCTAATTGTCAAGTTGTTTAAAAATAATATAAAAAATATAATTAATAACAGAAGCAGTGAATGGAACGGGATAAGAGAAAAATACCAAAATAAACCAAGGATAATTGTTAAGAGTTCATAAATAAAGATAAACAAGAAAAATTATATAAATAATAATCCTTTTTAGAGGGAAATGACAAGAAGAACAAGGTTTTATTAAGACAGACGAAAAGCTATGTTGTTTAATTAATTATGATGAAGATGATGATCGTAAATGAGAGTGCAAAAATGCGAAATCCGGGTATCGAAAGAGATCCTTAAATGTAATTTGCGCAAATTTACTTTTTGTTTTGTTGTCTTGCCATAGAAATCGAAAGTCTTTTCGCTTCACACCAGAGTGTCGTTGAATGTATTTAATTTGATTAATATTTGATCGAAATCAGCAGCAGTTTTTGGACTTTCGATACGAATGAAACCACACACACACACAATAAATGGAGTGGTGGAGTACAGGAAATAATGACGTCACGATCAAGCAATAGCTTCTGTGCAAATATCACTTTAATTATTTTCATCTTGAATTTCAGTTACAGGTCTGTACTTTTGTATAATTCTTATTACAATTTATTATTAATAATAATACTGAAACAACCAACTGTGTGTTTGTGTTATAATATTTATGATGATTAATCTATCTGTAATATTTATTTATCGTCCTACGAAAATTTATATATATATTTATTTTATTTTGAATTTATTACCGTTTTCGATATTAGTACGTACGTCTTACATATATAGATGAGGTAAAACCAAACAAAATGATGCAAACCAAAACATGATTGGAATAAAATTTTATAAAAACCAAAAATCAACAAAATTCAAATTATTACATAAGTTTCATCCATTTGGAAATGAACGATTCAAACTAATTTTGGATTATTGTAACTGTACTTAAAAAATAAACATATGCTAAAATTATGGAAATTGTGTTTTATTATCTTTCAGCCCTGTTTTAATTATTATCAACAAAAGATTTAGTATTATACTATGTATCATTTTATTTGAAATTATTAGGTTGTTACACATCAAACTTTGAACATATTACAAAAATCAAAATTTTAATTTCAATTATTATTTGTTTTCTTATATTTTTCGAAATATTAAACTACACATTAAACGTGTATTGTGGCGAATCATCCCCAACGACATTTTATGCGGCGTATTCTATTTGACTATATTTAATACCTTGTTTTCCTCCATCAACGATAGACGTTGAATGTGATGATTAAGCGTCTTCCATATTTACACCACACTAATTGCGCTCATTAAGTTGTTCAGTCTTTTTCTAACCCTAAATAAATTAACATCAAACCGCGTGTGTTTAATTTACACTAACATACACACAGGAATATTGACTCTACAAATATTCATTAAACCTTTTTTCAGAAATCATTCATTTCAGATTGATGTGATCGAGAAAATCGGCGACTGAAAGTTGTGATAGTAACCGGTGAAATTTTTTAATTTGTACGTATAAGTATATATTTCTCTTAACAACAGAAATTGAGATCTTGAGATAGATTTTCTGAATACAAATTGTAATCTATTGAAGATAAATTAGTTCAACATGGATGTGAATATTTTTTTTTTTATAAATTTAGTTTATTAAAAGAAGTCTTAACTTGTCTTAATTAGTTTGATTATGCAATGGCAAAATTCAAGCCAATTTTCTTCTTTTCTTATTCGAGTTTTATACTTGAATAATTAAAATTTTTTTTACATACACTAATTTGAAGGTAAAATAATTAGGCAAAACTATATTACACCCAATAATCTTGTTTTACGAACAAAAACGAAACACTTGATGTGAAACAACCTAATACTAAATAATTCATTATAATTATAGACATTTCACATGTTCAGAATCATTTACGAAAATAATTATAAGAAAATATTTGAAGTCATTTAAAATTTCCCATATTAATTTAATTAAAAATGTGTAAAAAAAACATATAATTGATTTATTTCTTTTAATTATAGTAATTTGAGTTTGTTTTGCGAAAAAACTTGTTTCGATAATTATTTCCGCTGAATTGCATTGGCAATCATTGGACAGATAAAGCAATTAAAACTTGTTTCTTTAAATATGGTAACAATAAAGTTAATGTTGAATATTTGATTTGCCAATTGATTCTTTACGTATTTGCAATTTAATCATGTCATAATGTGTTTAAAATATGTATGTTTTGAACTTGTAGCTGAATGTTATTTCTTATCCAAAATAAAAAAAATGTATTTTGCTTTTACTTTTTCCAAAACAATTTGCAATGTAATTAATCAATGTTTAGTTTTCTAATGGACTGCCACTGTGATTTGGTTGTGGTAATAAATACATATGACAAAAGACTTGTTTGTAAAGCTTCCTTGACTTTTACTTATGGGAAACGGGATTGGAGATTAAATCTATTAATATTATTTAATATTTAACCGCAAAAGTTTTAGAGTATTAATTTGAGAATTGTTTTTCTAAAATCTATTTTGTTGCGAATTTTTAAGTAATTTTATCAGTGTAAAACTGGAAATTCCACATTACGTAAGCGTGAATGGCCCGAAACGTACATAATAATTAGGATGGATTATTTGATATACCTGAATAATTTCTATAAAAATAATGAAAGAATTTAATTGGCACAAAAAATCCAATTCGTCGTAATTAGACAGCGAATTCAAAAGAAGAAAATAAAACTTCCAAGAATTATTCGGTGTTTTCTATGAATTGAGAATTAATGGCGTAGAACCATTCACAAATAATTGAGGTAAAAAGAACCGAAATGAAAAATGGTGTTCTTCATTATTGAAGTACAAAAGAGTTCAAGGTTTTACATAATTGTGTTTTGAACATTTTGTTAACATTCAAAAGCAATTACTTTGAATGCAAATATGATATGAACAAGTAAATGTATTAATGAGTCGAATTAAAGCAATTATTTTACAATTTTACAATTATGCTATTAAAAATTATTGCAGTGTGAAAAGAAGAAAAAAAATTTAAAGGACTTATTGAGATTGAATTTCGTTTTATTTTTTTTTAAAAACGGAGGATCAAACAGTTTGGATTGAAATTTTAGTTATATTTTTACACGGCACAAATACTACTAATAGTTTTTAATTAATATTTGGTTAAAACTAAAATTTAAAGAAAGTTCATTACAAAATCTAATAACTGCCATTATTGTAAAACACGTCTTCGGCATCTTGTTTCAACCGAATTTTAAGGATAAAATTTCGATTTGAAAATTAAATGATATTTTAATGCGAAATTTTGTTGTAAACGAATATGATACAAATAGTCAATTCTGTGGATGAAGCAAGTTGGTTACTAAGATTGATTTTGAATTTGACTATGAAATTTATATGAAATTTCCAGTCACAAATACATTTGAATAGAACGGAAGGAGTTTTATATGGGACAAATTTAATTTGTATGATATTTACATAGGGCTCTAATTCTTCTAACGGGTGAGTCTTTATTATTATTTTTTTTTGAAAAAATAAATGAATTAGAAAAAGTAAATTGAAGAAGTGTTTATACTCGCTTTTTTGTAAAAATTATTTCTTTTTTGAAATTTATTATATTTATTACGAGTACAATCTGATTATCGAAACAATAACAAAACAATGGCCAATTATAATTTTATAAATATTAATATATTTAACATTGGTACTTAAAATAATTTTTAAAGCAGTTAAATCCAGATAATTGTTACGAGTCAGCTCTAAGATATACCATTAAAAATATGAAAATAAAACATCTATCTCGGCTAATTGATAAACGAGTTTTATAAAACCAACCAATAAAACTGAAAAGAATTAATCGAGGGTCGAATTTTGATCGACGTCTATCAGGTAAATCAGTTGTATATTTTTAATATTACATATGTTTCTATTATATAATCAATGCTAATTGTTTTTTTTACTAATGAATAAATTAAAATACGGAAAAATTAACGTGATGACTTCTATTATTAATGTAAATATAAAATGATAATTGCCTGTTTATCTCACAGGTAGTAAATTAATCATTATAAAATTGAGGTGTTGTTTACATTTACTTATATTTGACTGTCAAATAAATGAGTCATTTAGCAGAACAAAATGACGATATGTCTTGACATTTATGGCCTAAAGATTATACACCAATCTTGTGTATAAAGTTATGGGTATTTGCGGAAATTCAGGTTGTTAAAAGCGAAGAGTATGCGGTTCCAAAGTAGAAATCGACAATCAACAGATCGTCAACAACTGAAACTCATCGTCATCGGCGCGAATTAACGTTTTATGCGGAATTTGGGAAACCATGGACCGTTACAATGGAGACGCGATTGGGAATTCCGATATAAATGAGTCCATTCTTTTCATTTGTGGAACACGTGTTACAGCAAATAGATTTAAATTGATCACATGTAAAACGATACTAAACTGTTTCGCAAAGATTTCAATTAAGAAACTGTCTCAAACTCTGAGGGGCTTCTAGGCACAAATTCCATAAAGCAACTGAATAGACTGAAGGGTGTCGTATTACACTTGTTATTCCATACCCTGGAGCAATTTGTTGTTAAGTAAGGCAGTAATTATGATCTCGTGTCTTTTTAATTCGGTTGGATGAAAGAGGTTCACTTTAATAGTGAATCGCCGCTCTAATGTCGGTCAATTAGTTGCCAATTTACCCGCCCCTTGAACATGATTAGCACACGATATGGTTCCCTTTGGCCGTGAAGGCTGCTTTAGAAAATCCGCCATAAATCTCACCTCGCCCAGGTTGCGCATTTTTTGGGCGTTTTATTGGTCATAATTCGCCGCTCTATAATTTCTGCGCGTTGATGATGCAATAAAGATCAGTTTGGTCGCGTCCACTTGATCCACAAATTTGATTCATGCAAATTTGGGGGTCATTAGGTCTACTAATGGTCATTCATCACCTGTTCTGTACTTTTACTCTCAATTGTCTGTCCGAAATGAGATTACAATCAAAGACATGATTTCATTGGTGTTTTTTCTTCTTTACTTTATTTTATTATTAAGCCTTAAAAATAAATAATACATTTACAAATGGATTATAGAGGTGATTAACTCTCAAGGGTGTCGCCTCAGGAGCTTAGACATGTGGACATTCTCCAGTATATTTTATGTAGTCTTACACTGGAATGACCTTGTCCAATTAGTAAATTCCTCCTCGTCGCGACCACCAGCTGCCGTGGTTCGTGTACGTGGATTGGCTTGGACCGCCCTGGTAAGGTCCAAAGTCTAAGGTGCCGCCCGACTCTCCTTGTGTTTCCAATTTGACTCCGTTGTGACTGTTAAAGACGAACGCCTTTGGAACTGGTTTCTTTGAGGCAAATGTGACAGGAACTAAGGAGTGATCATCTTCCAAGGACTCAAAACTGTTCTTTGTAAAAGTAGTGTAAATTGTGGGTGAAGGGGACTGGGATTTTGTGGTATAAAGAGGAGTTTCCTCTGAGCTTCCAAAGTAGGCGGAAGTGGGATAAACTTTATGGAATTTGTCAAAGTTATATCCAGGGCTGAGTTTGTGGTGGTAGAAATGGTGGTTGTTGCCGAATCCGTGGTGGCCGTGGAAGGAATTGGTGCTATATGTAGGGATAGTGGGAATGGTACTGGGAAGGGTGGTTTTAGTAGTGTCAATACCTCCAAACCTGTTTCCAAGACCACCTGATTTAACATCACAGATTGTTCCTGAGACAAGATCATCCAGAGGAGCTGTGTAGATCCTGAAGTTAATGTCGGAGTAGTCGAGTTGTGTGATCAAGAAGATGGGCATACGGTCGGAAATGACCCACACATCTCGGTTTTCGTCGATTTTAACATCGGCGGGGAAGATTAATCCATTATCGTCTCGATCTACTACGTCGTGGAATTGAGGACCGTAGGGCATAGACTCATGCCAGCATCCTACAGAATTTTGATCGATCAAGTTGTATAACATAAGACCAGTGTCGTCCATAACTCTAGAAGTGGTATGACTGTTAGGACCTCTTTCTTCCAGGAATTGGAAGTCGTGGTAAGAGGTCTCAGCGTTGGCTTCAAATCGAAGTACTCTGGTCGAGACTTTGAATTCTCGGTGACTGGCCAAGGGACTGAAGTATAAGTTTCTGTAACCATCGGCACCGATTGGAGACAGAGCCAATCCGAAGATTCCTTCCTCACCCCATTGGAAGTTCAGTCCACCGATGTTGAAATCTCCTCGGAGAGGATCTGGGAAGAAGTAGCTGTGTTCAAATCGCCAAGACTTGTTCTCCATCCAAGAGTAGACAATAAGACCATATCCCAGCTCGTCAGACATGTAGGCATATGTGTCATCGCAACTGGCTCCAATATCAATGGCAATGTTGGCTATGAAAGTGTTGGCGTTGGTGTCTTCTGGTCTGAATTCATAGCGACGGATCTTGGTGTTGGTGCGCAGATCGAAAACGTTCAATGCGTAAGGACACACGTTCCTAGTTGTGTTTCCGATTCCAATGGTTCCAACATCTAAGACCCACAATCGACCGCATTTGTCTGCCTTGATTCTGTAGACAGTATTCAGGCCAATGGGACAATTTTCGGGCATGTTACTGGTCCAGTCGGGGTATGGAATGAGTTCCGGAGATCCACTTGGAGTTCTTGACAAGTCAATGTAAGTCAAAGTGGCCGGGATTCCTGCAAAGTGAGAGATCGAGAGAGAAATGTTTAATTGAAAAATGAAAGAAGGAAATCGGAAGTCATTTTGCGTCGATCGATGTCATCTGATCGTTTACGATCTTCCGCAAGAAAAGTGATCACTTCGATAATCATAATCAGACTCTACTGGCACTTGCTGATAATGAGATAATTGACAAAAGTGTTTAAAACAGGAAGTCAACTATTTTGACGTTGAATTTGAAAGAGTACGAAAAATGGGTTTGCCAATGAAAATATGGCAGATAAATTTAATATCATAATGGTAAATTGCTGAAATTACTGCTGTGCAAAGCTGGTTTAAATAGATCTCATTTCTTGCATTGGTAATCCGACATTAGATTGACTGGAATCTCGTTAAACTAAATTGGCACACGGTAAGTGAACAGTTAATTAAAAATTGCATATTATTGCGATTTAAAAGTGAAAATAGTCACTTTATGACAGATAATTGTGTTGATGTAATGCCGTTTTTATTAAAACATTAAAGAAATTACGTCTGACCGTGAACTAAGACTGGTTTAAAGACGAGTGTCATTAGGTGGAATCCCCGAAAATGGGTACAATTAACTTTATTGACCTGCATCAACAACAGTGACGACAAATTTGTTTTTAAATATAACTTTGGGTTTTCCCATTGAAGAATCAAAAGACCGGTTTGGCTGGTTTTACGGAAATTCTGAACAGCCACTAATCATCTTAAGTTTGCCTCGTTCTTTTAATTGACCGCTAATAACCTTCTTGATAATGATCGATCTCAAAAGGCACATGTATTTTTTAAATTAAAATTTAAATTACTCGATTTATGACAAATATTTGGCAACTCTTTTAGACCTACCCACTTCTGGAATTGCATTGCAAAAACCGTTAGACATTTCTCGTATTTAATTGAAATAAATACGAATTGCGTAGGCCTTCAGACGATTATCTCCATAGAGAGAGATTAATTGGCGAGCAAAAATTTAAACTTGAATTCGCTGTCGCAAAACGGTGTAAAAAATGAAAAGCATTACAATGTATGTATATGAAAATGATGAATGGATTCCGACTGGTTCAAGTGCCGCAGACTAGACTTGATTGAGCAATAATGTACATTTATTATGTACAAGATCTTGTTTACTGCCAATTGTGGTTGTTGCTGCTTTTTAGTTGGCCGTTAATTCTTCACGGCTCTTTGGACACCGAAATGTTTATATACCTAAGCGGTCATACCTTTAAAATTTATTCAATATAATTAATGAAAAATCATGGTCAATTTATGTAACGCTTATTGTTGTTTCGTGTTTTATATAATGGATTGTGTGCGATGGTGGAGGCGGGTTACTGTTGCCTTTAGTAGGTCTTTAGGCGAAACATGTGCGGCCGCCGAATGAAAGTAAATGGATTTACCGGAGCAAAAACCAGTCTGCAACACCACGCAAAATTTGGCCAAAAAACTTGGATTATGTTTTTCTTCAATATTCGCTTTATAATTATTGGTAAATCAAAAGATAAATATGGATATAGAGAGAATCGCAAAAACAAACCGGCAGACATCGAAGTGATTATCGATTTTTTGCAGAAACGTGCTTGATATTTTACTTTTCTGTCAATAAATGCATGAAGCACAAATGTTATCGAAGTGGTGGACAGATCTTTGTGACTAATTTAGATGAGTTCACCATTCACTTTAATGGCCTATAAATGTGCCACTTCACTGCGAATAGCAATTAAAATAAATGAATATTTAAATTCGAACTTTGATCTGATTTAAATTTTTAAAAATCACGTGTTGAAGGAAAAAGATTTTTTATATAATCAAAAATTGAACTCTTGGCACTTATTGAAAGTTCATACTGTTCCAATTTTTGGCTTTAACCTCATTTCACTTTTGATAAAGACAACTTTTTAATCGATTATAGAGCTTATCATTGATTGCTGCACGTGTACTCCATTATCACTAAAAGGCAGTTCTTTAAGACAATCGTATTTCTACAAACTTTTATAAAACATAAGTCGTTCTGACATTTGAGATTTTTTTCTCTATTGAAATTCAATTTTAATATAAAATAGCAATGAACATTTTTCCATAAAAAATCATATATTTTATCAAACATCTATCTTAACAATTTAGTACTCGTATAATAAAAATTCTAATTTTTAACAATTATTTTTGAAAAGAAGTACGAATTATAGCAAAATATATATTTGAAAATTTGCAATTATTTTCAATAAAAACAAATGATATCACATTGAAAGTGAGTTACTTTTTTAAATTATGCAACTAGGTACTCGAATTCGCAATGTTTTTATGTTAGGCCATTAGGAGTCTCTTATAAACGACACTTTTCCAATAAAACTACTTTGTCGTTAGTCTAATTTAATAATACAGAGTGTCATGAGTTGACAAATCGAAAAAGACTGTCATTTTCCATTCCGCCAACTCTATATAAATAAACCCAATTAGTCGCGAATTTCATAATCAAAACACTTTTATCAAACGGCTTTTACAAAAATAATCATAGTAATCAGGCCTATCATAAGGTTGCTAATTAATGTTGGTTTTAGACCGTGTAAATTAGACCTCTCTAACCAGCATAACTTTATTAAAACAGTTATAGAGGTGATCCTTGAGTTTTATTCGATTTCCGGAATGTTTTTAATTGGAACTAGAACTCACCATCCATCCACCTGGGCACGGAAACAAAGAGTTTATTGCCCCAGTGTTCGATACCAACGGGAAGCGCGTTCTTCGGCTTGTACTGACCACTGGCCAGGGCTTGCTGTTTCATCTGTGGCGATGGGAATTGGAAGTCCAGCTCCCGCCAATTGAACACTTCGCGCAATTTGCTGGCACCATTCGCGATGGTGGCCAAACAGAGCACACTGCCCACAATCAGCATCAACTTATTCCTCATGATGGTGTACTGATCAACTAATCTATCACTGATAACCAGACACCACTTCTATCCGTTTGGTGAAGTATCCTAGAAAGTGAATATCCAATATTTTATTTCTTGTTTTCGCACAAAAAACACTATTTCAGTTTCAAGTATTCTTCAACACACAACACCACAGAATAAAATATGTTTAATTTTAGAATGGAATTGCGAATTGAGTACAGGGAAGGAAACAACACTCACAGACAACTGCTCAGAATGGCTAACCGATTTGCTTTGCCAAAGGTGTTTCGCGCTCCAGGTTATATCTTAAATGCCCCCACTACCAATTGGCCGGCCGAGTGTTCGGTATCCAACCCCCCGATAGCAAAGACGGGCTTTTTCCTCCACAAACAAGGCGTCCGTAGAAAATAAGTATTGGGTCCAAGTGTAATTTCCAACATTGCAGCCAAACTAGTTCAGTTTCTGCAATTCTCGTCTGTTATCAAACAGCCTTTTTTGGCATTCACAGTTTTTGCCAATCGTCCAGGCTAAAAAAGTGTTGTTAAACAAATGTAAGTGTTAATTGATATACTACGAAAACATAAGCCAAGTGCTAATTGCGGTCAAGTTTTTATTTATATTTAAAATTATTGAAGATTATAAAAACTATTTTTATCCACTTTAATAAATAATCTTTTAAGATGAATTAATTCAATTAAAACTTCTATTAAAATTTGGAATATATGTATTGGTTTGATTTTTCCGGTTATTTTTAAATGGCTAACCAGATAATTAAGACTGAACTACATTAATCGGATTAGAAGATCAATCTAAGATTCAAATTATTCAACCGGTATCGAAGGGCTTTAGGAATATATCAAATCAATTTTTATACTGAACATCTGTGGTTAGAATATATAAAAACTTGTTATGTTAAACAGAGTTGATTATTGAAATATTAAAAAATAATTCCGTAGTTCTACTTGATTCAGAAGTTTATTTTTAGTAAATGTTTAGGAAAAGCTTAAAATTATTCGCAAGCCTTTAAAAATGTTTATTGGGAGCATAATTCCAAAATATGTCGTTGATTATGGATTAAGCATGCAATATTCACATTAGACTAGCGACGATTGGTTTATATAAAACCAATATATAATTAATCATCGAATTATCCATATATCAGCTTAAAATCGACATTTAAATGATCCGGTTAGCATATAAAATAAGAACTTTAAACATATTGCAACCTTCATAATGTTTCAATATAGTGTTACCGGTATTTTTAGATCCAAAACAATAGCGAAAATAAAACTGTTGGTAATGGGACGCAATTTATATATAATATAGCAGGAATAATTAAAAAATGCCTCATAGCCGAAGTGGTAATACGTTCGACTGCCTCCTCGGAGAGCATGGTTGCAAACCGAGGCCGTGTAGGATTGACTGAATCCTCTTTCAACCGGTCTAGGTGCTATTAATTGAATAATAATACACTGAGAACAAATAGTCATGAAAAGTCTAAACTAGTTGGTTGAGTTAGAGATTTCCCATCATGCTCCATACAAGGGAAATTTATATATTTTTTAAAATTAAAAACTAGGCAAGTAATTACTTTTTTAATAAATCATAAATAAAACTGCAAATAAATGTAATAATATCGATCCAAAAGATAAAATCAGTATAAAATATTAGATTTTTGTCCACACCCAATACCAAATATTAGACAAATGGCCAGATTTGTCAATGATTTTTTGCCTATTGTCAAAAGATGACGTCTAAAGATCGGGTAGATTTGTGGCTGCTGCTCAGAAGAACATTCAAGTGATCACCGTGAGCAATATTCGGTTGATCTATTGATAATAACAGTTTTAAAATTATGTATTTATTCTATTGAGGGCCACCAGATCGTGTCCCAGTTAATTAGTTGCCAGTATTGGACCGTTGTTTTTGGGTGACCTTCCTCTAGATTTGGTTAATACAATTTACAATATTCAAGCACTTGAAAACATAATACTGTCCAATAGAAAGGCATCGAAAGTAAAACCGCCACAGCGGTCACAATGAATGGGTCAATAATTTGCGAAAAATAGAAAGAGCCGGCCGCTAATTGATTCTTTAAATTAAATAAATCGATGGAAATGGAAATTGTTCCATCATCCTGTGATAACTGGTTTTTCTGAAGATCAAGTTTTTTCAATATATTTTTTTATCAATGGTCACGTCAATGGCTTTGATAAACGTGAAACGGTTTTTGTTGTAAAATGGTAAATAAACTAGTTTTCTTCTTCAATATTATAGCGATTTTTCCATATCGTGCAAACATGACACTTTTTATTAATATAACTAAAGTAATTTTTTGCTCATTATCGTTATTAAGCTGATTAAAACTCCGGTCGAGAAACATACATTTTAATCGAAATTTAAATAAAACAGTATTGAAGAAAAGTTATTGGCATCGAAAAAAATGCATTTTTCGCTTTCTTGAGTTCATTATCCATGACATGTAATAAACTATATAACACTATTGGCCAAATGACATGAATTTTCAGATATTCACTCGTATCGTAAATTACGATGATGCTATAATCACGTGTTTCTCTTCGGTTTTGAGGTGGGTTCAAGATCATTATTTATCATCACAGGTAAATGACGACAGGGAAATAAAAAATAAATTTGCGGATTAAATAACTATTTAATTCAATACCAGCGGATGAATTAAATTTCGGTAAAATTGTTTAATTTCCTTTTAAACGTTTTCCATTGAATGCGAACATATAAAGTAGTATCAAGTTCAACTTATTAATATTTATTACAGGAAGTGGCAATTTTTCAAATTTACCATTATAATTATAGTAATTTGAATAATATTTGGGTAGTATATTTGATTACAATATTTATATATACAACTAGGTCCATAAAATAAGGCTTTATTAAACACCAGCTCGTTTTAAATCCACGAGCGTAGCGAGCGCTTTAAAGAAGCCCCGAGTATTTAATAACACTTATCGACCTAGATTTATACAAGACTTTATGCGTTTTTAAATAAATTAACTTAAAAATCTAAAAAAAATCAGTTTTTTTAAATTCACATTTAAAATTTTTAAATTTCAAATTCTATCTCAAGTTGTTTTTCGTTCCATCCCCTCATTCGACGTGTGATGGGTAAAACTATACCTTGGCAATCTTGTTAATGATCTTACGTGCACACAGGGAATATCATTCGCTAACGGATGGTTTAAATTTAAATATCCATTTAAATGAACCGAAAACTGTTGATGACTATTTAAATAGTACAATAGGACTTTCCTAGCGAATTATAAGCAATGGCACAAAAATATAAATAAATTGGATAGATTGGCCGGATCCGTTTACAACCGATCTGGGTGCTATTAATTGACTAATAATATACTAAAAACAAACAGTCATGAAAGTCTAAGATCCGTTGGTTGAAGTTGAGACTCCTCATATTATTTATTAAATATTACCCAGATATCGGCTAATACAGTTAAACCATGTATAACGAAACTGATATTCATATGATTTCTTTCACGAAGGTGGTACTTAAATAATAATGAAAGTGCTCTAGTGCTTTAAAGATTTCTTTCCAAAGCGACTTTGAGAGAATAAATTTTAGTGTTATAATATCAATTTTATGCAAAAAAATATTGAAAGTAATATTTAAAATTTCATTTTTCCGAAAAAATAAATTAACCAACTTTCTACCTTATAAATTATTTTAAATACTTTCATATATATTCATACAAAACTAAACGATTCATATCTTAACATATAAAATAATGTAATATTTACAATAAACAGGTTATTAACAATTTATATTATTTGAAATAAAATTGACGTGTCACAAGTCATTACTGATTAATGGGTATCGATCAAATTGAATTAGTTTTATATTATAAACTCATTAAATATCAAATACACACTACTTAAAATACCATAACAAAAAACATGTGTATTATTTAGGTATATTACTGCAATGCATTCTAATTACCTCATTTGTATTGGAATTTTATATTAAGTGAACATGCAACATAAATAAATTTTCGCACTATTCTATTATATTGTGCAAAATCCAATTTGTATCGGAAGGTAATCGATAAACAATAAGGCGCCAAACCGACTCAACAACTGAAACTCTTATGTGCTTTTACCTATTTTAAATGCAATTCGTAAGGCAATCCTTTATATGATCAATTAAGTATATTGCGTTTAATGGGTTGAGTAAAAAGTAGACGCTTGTATTTTTCAGTTGAATTCACATGTAACTGGCCTGTCGATATAAATCAATTAAATTTGATTGATGGGTTTATTAAAATCTTTATATTATAATATATTACGGTTTTAATGTTAAATCAGTACAAATAGTTTTTTGTACACCTTTCAATTTATAGTGTTAGTAGTTTTTGATATAATTTATTTTAACTGTTAAATTATGTTATAATAATTAGCATTACAATATACAACTGTGGAACAAATTCCTGTTAAATAATTAAAATATAATAAGACAAATAATAAGATCATTGTATTTATTGGCATGTAGTTTTTAAGTTGAACATAAAAAGCATTTGGTATAAATTACAAGAAAATTCCATTCATTTGCGATTATCAAAGTTTGATAATTAATTACTATTGTTATATTAATTCCAAGTTATTTTTTTCGAAGACACTTTTTATGGCATTTTGATGGTTATTAATACGGAGCACGCCAACGCTATGAGGGAGTTTTGCATAACGGCTTGTTTATTAGTGTATTTTTCCTTTAATTACCAATTGAATTGTTAAAGTAACAGTTTAGAAAAAAATGTGAATAGTTATTTGTATTATGGTAAAGATTTTTTTCCTTCCACAAATTCAGAGCGTAACGTAAAAATTGTAGATTAAAATGCAGTGCAGGTCTGTCTTGCATTCACAATTAAAGGTAGTTTAAGGGAAAAAATCTAAGTTAAGGAAATTGCTGTCGAATGAAACCAACTTTCTAAATCTCAAAAAACCACAAACTGAACGTAACGCAAAAATAAACAAACAAGTTAACTAGGACAACTCTGCAAAAAACTCTTATTGCATTGATATTTAGTGTAATATCCGTATTAAATAAAGAGAAAAAACAGTTATTTTATTTTGAGTTTTTATTTAAACATCCAAAGTTTATTATTATATACGATTTTATATTAATAAAAGAGTTATTTATTGATGTGTGAGTATTTTTTAATCGTTCATCCATTTATCAGTTTTTAATCACTAATTTGAAATAACTCCACCTTAAACCTATTTCATTTTATTAGACAGATACGTATATATAGCACTTAAAATTATTTGAAATGCGTTCCAAATAATCATTAAAAACTCAAAATTTATGAATTTGATTTCTAATATCTACACATTAAGGTCATGATTAAAAAAATTGTTTCATAGTATTATAAAATACAGTAAAACATTGAAAATTCCGGGAAGTTAAGATTAAATTTTCTCTTATTCCAAATATCATAAAAAATATTTAGAGATATCTGCCAATATTTTAAACTGACCCTGTTGAAACTTGTTTTCAGGTTGTTTCATTCAAATAAAAACAATAAAAATGTATTTTTTTGGTTTAAGAGATATTGGCAATATTTGATTGAACTATAAATATAATTAATCTTATACATTTTCAATGACACCTAAAACTCTGTTTTTATATATATTTAAATAAATAAATTAAGTTATAAAGAATTTTGTCCAATTACGATTAATAACTACTCGTTTTATTATTAGATTAATTGCTTTATTTGAAAAAATGCAATTAGACTTGTTTATTGGTCATAAAGGCATTCTTATGAGCCAACATACAAATGGTAAACAAATGACCATATTAAAAATGCATTCTTAATTAAGTAGATCAAAACCACACGGGAGTACGAGCATGTCAAACAGCAAATCAATAAGAATTGCGAAATGAAGTCAAAGTAAAAAGTGCAATTTGATGTACGGATTAAAGACTTGTAAATATTATATCAAAATCACTCAAGCTATTGACGCCTAATTGCAAATTAATTACAGTACTCATTCTGATTTTATTTGCAATTTTCTTTTCTCTATTTTTTAAGACGATTTCCATTTACCTAATATCGTCAAACAAACATGTATTTTCTATATCAGACATGAAGTACACGTGTCCAACAAAATTTAGTAAATTTATCACAAAACAAAAAATTGGTTGCGCAAAAATTGATAATAATGTCTTGAGGTTTTCATTATTATTTTAGAATATATGAGTACATAAAGGCCAATAATTTCTGTGTTATAAGTTTGATGTTTTTGGTTTCTGAATTGCAATTATCACGGTCTAAATGCACGTTGCAGACTACAATGTTTTCGCTTTACACGAAAATTAGCACTGTTTGGCAAGGTGATACGCACATAATAATGTCGCTCATTAGCCGTTTTTGATGAATTAATGTGACACACACGTTTAGCTTAAAGGTATTTGTAATTGATCGGTTATTCACACTTTTAACACTGTTTCCGATCAATTATTATTGATTTTTTTTGGAATTATTAGATATAACTCAATATGCATATTATTATTATATTTAGTTATTGTTTTCAATTAAAAAAACAACAATCTTATACTACATAAGGAAGAAAATCTAAGTAAATTATCATTTTAGTACTGGACTACATAAGCCTCTCTTGTACAATTGCAGTTAGAATAACTATAAACAAGGTATAAAGCCTAAAATGGAGAAATGAACGGTGGTGTCGATCAGGCAACCTCATTGAAAGAAACAGATTCAAAATGGAAAACATTCTTTTAGAACAAAAAAAAATTAATGCCATCAACGAGACAGCCTTCTTCATCACAAAAGCAAATGCTCTTTCAACAGCTTTTAAAAACTCCATTAGCCGTAGAAAATCGGTGGAGTCGTCTTTAGAAATCAGGTCGCTCGGAGAGAATCCCTGACGCTCTTACAGAATTCAGAAGGTTGAATTTCCTTCTAAAGTCCTGCACGCCGAGACAAAATGTTTTAAGATGTCCGCACTCCCGGAGCTGCTCAACTTTCATGTTTCCTAGGAAGAGAATTTGTCAACTACTTCGATCCAATAAAGGCTGTTAGACATCTTATTCAAAACCCTTAATTGGTGTCACATTCTTGTAATTAGAGAAAAAGCATTAAGCACATACTCTTTCTTGGCCTCTTTTCTAAGTCTTCATCTTAAAACATCGACAACACTGTTTGAGTGCAAGCAATTTTCACTTTTCTTAAAACGGATCCATATCTCCTCACAACCAGCCCTGGCCAACAGATCCTCCATTTGTTTTACCCAACTATACTCTACCTTAGAGACATCCACCAGTTCAAACTGCCTCTTATAACAAATCGTTTGAAGTCTATAATCTTCCATGGTTTCCCTCGAGAAAATCGCCACTAAGAACCAATCGAAGCCAATTTCGGCTCTTACAATATAATACGATGTGGATCAAGGCTATCAATAGAGCAAATTGAAGAACCTAACTTACACTCTCTGTACCTTGTTCTTGTATCTCAAAGCCCCGTTTCTTGTGAATATGAGAAATAGAAAATACGAATAATTTTACATAAATCCAAATTATTTATCTAAAACCCGAAATACGTTTAATCACCTTTGCTAACGGGTTTTTGTCAATGAATAATTTCAATAACAAATTAGTTTTTTATCGTCTAAAATATTAAAGTTCGTTGTTTCTAGATAGTTAACTATTATTTTTATTCAGTGAACTTTTTTAAGAACTACCCTTGAAAGCAATCGGAGTTTTAACGTTATGTATGTTTTTTTGAACTGTCAATTTTGTACATTATTACAAATAAGATATAAAAAAGTCAATTTCTTTGGAAAAGTGTTGACATGCAATCATTACTGTGGAATTCAGCACAGTGATTAGTAACATGAATTTACCGACTTGATTTTGACGTATTTTTATGTTATCTCTAGGTAATAAATCTGTATTTGGGGCTTTAGTGACTAACTAATGCTTACGCCATGACGAGTAAGAAGTAAAACCCCGGTTTTTAGACGATCCTTTTTGAATAATCCAAGAATTCCCCAAATGCGACATTACGCATTAGAAAATTTTTGTTTTGAAGATCAAATCGTAATTGGAATTAAAGTCAATACCAAGATTTAGATTGTGACCTTTAGATTTTGTACTTCGTCTATGAATTTAATAATTGATTTCGAAGTGGAAACAAAGCTTCGAACCCCATTTCCTATTTTTCGCCGCAGTAATTAAATATTTGATTTTCGGTTGAATAGTTATGCAAAATTGTATTCATGGATTTGATTTAGAAGGCGATTAATTCAATTGCGATTAGATTGTATAGATTTAGAATTGATTCATTGAGATTTTAGTGAGTGGCAATAATTATCATTTTCGTTATTTTCAATTAAAGAATAAGTGTCCATTAATTAAATTCGAATGGTTGAATAGAATCCATTTGAATAGGATTTGATTTGGTGGACAAGACCAGATCAAAGTTTTCCATGTAAATTATAGAGTGAGCGAAAATCGATAAATCAATAGAATTGCTAATATAGTTTACGACTTCAACAAATGTCAAGTCATTGCCAATAGTCTCTTTTGACGACTTTTTTGTATCATTTTTGATTATGATATTATTATTATGTTTGTTAAAGTATGCTAAAGATTAAGTTTGATGTATAATAAAATTTGTATATAAAAAACTAATAATAATATCAGGGGCTTGGTTTGGTGGAAATATGTCTTTTGTGGAAAATGTTAATTTTATTCTTATAGTATATAAGAGCTGGCAAACGTTTTAATTATTGCGTTAACCGCAATACATTTTGAAAAAAATATATAATATTGAATCAAGTCATATTAATAGTAAGTATTTTCCATACAATCTCTAGTTACGAAGAATGAATAAAAATTATTTAGATGTTTTGTTAGTGTTTTGACAATGATGTCGAATTTTGAACAAATATAAATTCTGATTGTTTCGGAAAATAATAATCATTTAATTTAAGTTAATGTGAAATAGTTAATATTATTAATTAATTACCTTGAATACATCATATCGTTAGTCCGGAGGAACAACGATGTAGATTAAAAATTGACAATTTTACAGGAGAGCAAACAAATAGCAGTCGTATAAAATCAGATAAACGATCTGAAGAGTCCGGCCTTTAACTAACTTTTGAATAATATTAATTAACAAATCATTTTGAAGATTTTTTTACATCTTTTGTAAAGTAATAGTTTACTGGTACCTACCAGGATCAATCAAAACAGTGGACTGGACTCAGTAAATGTGTTCCAGAGTTCTATTTTGTTGAAGTTGAGCTTAAATAAAAAAAGTACAATTTCGATTTTTAAAATTTGTTCAATAACTGTTCTTAAAGAATGTTCTAAACGATAACTGTGTCTGCTTGTGATATTGACATTATCAAGTATAGGCCGGAGAGTTATCAGTCAACTCATAAAACGGATATTTTGACCTTGAGGAAACTACCGTCCTGAGTAATCATACTGCTACGTCCTTGTTCCAATGGGTGAAGGACATGTTTCCGGTTGTCTCTATAAACTTAGTTGTATTGACCTATTTGACATAAATAAGTTTGGTTATATTTTTTCATAAAATACGAAACACAAAATATTAAATTAATAAATTGTAGGGGTTAAATTAATTTTTTTAATGATAATTGCTATAATACAGAAATATTTATTCAATAAATCTCCAAATTTTTCTTTAATGTGCTATTTGTATGCAAATTGTGTATTACATATTGGAACTGATATTGACTTTCTTTCCGTTTTATGGTATTTGAATACATGCTTTTGAATTTGATTAAAAATCAGCAAAGAGGACACGTGTTCGGTTTGAGAGATGGATGCATTATTAAAATGTGGTACCATCGTTGGTGCAAATTAATCGTAAAAGTCAACACTCTATGTTATAATCCGCTAAAATAAATTCAAAAGGCAATCTGATTCGAACTATTATGTTTTTTTTTATCGCAGGTCAGTTTTTGCTTGTTTTGAATGATAATTCCGAATACTTGTATTCAAATGAATGCTAAAACTGAAAGTAATTTTTTCATACACTTTTTCTGCTGTCTCTTCATCGCTTAAATTTTAAAATGTGTCTTAGAAACAAAAACGGAAAAGGTGAATATTCACGAGATGTCAGCCGAATATCGGATCTGAATTAAAGTCAAAATTTGCACAATCACGTCAAGCCGATTTTGTAATCGATACTGATTATTAAATTTGATTAAAAAAGTTCATTAACAGGTATTTAATTGATGTAGAAGATTAAATTACGAGAAAAATAGTATCCAATTTCTTTTCACACTTGCATTCATGTGGAAATGTAATCATTTAAATGAGTTCAATCAATGTCAGTTTGATTAGCGGCTACTTATGATTAAATTTATTTATTTTTCGCACATTAAATAACGAGGTGTTGTTGAACGCGCTTTGCAGATCAATCATACTCTACTTATTTCATAATTTTACTTTCGTTACGGTTATTAATAATTTCAAACGCTTATTACTTGTAAGGTCAAACTCATTAATTATTAAATAATACAATTTATTCTTCCGTTCCAAACAATAAGATCAATTTATAAGAATAAGTTTTGAAATGAAATACAATCTTATTTGAAAGGACTTAAAGAAAAGGTGTGGTATGTGTTTATAAGGGGCAGTTTTCTTGCAACATTCTTTTTGAAGTACGAGGGAGGGTCAATAAGTAAGTACAATTAGAGCCGTATGACGCGGTTATAGCAAAAGAAATATTTATATAAATTTGGGTTTAGGAGCGAATTTAATTAAAAGCAATGGTTTTCCATACACAGATTATTTTATCAAATTTAAAATAAATTCATAATTTTAAAAAAAGGCTTTTGACGAGAGATTCGACTTTATGAACAAAGTTTGTAACAAGAAGGGCTATTGTTCGATGACAGCTGGAGCACTTATAGGAAGAATTCTGGACACACTGTAGGGGGTTTTTCTGATGATGTCATCGATTATCCAAATATTCTTAGAGAAGATCATTGATGTCACTATTAAAGATTAGCTTGTTTACTTCCAAAATAGTTGCTGCCGAATTTTAATAAATTAATTTCCTCTATTTGATAACACGATGCATTATTATTTAAGGTCGCAGAGTTCATTTACAATTTTGGTCTTGTATTTAATGACCGACAAAAAATAAAATTCATTTCGTAATATTTAATTGGTTTTGATAATTTGCTTTTCTTCTAATAAGTAATGGTTTGAATCTTCACCAACTAAATGACAAACTATTGCTTTGCTGAAATAACCTATATCTTTATGTTTAGGTCATTCTAAGTACTTTAGCAAATCAAAATGGTAGTTTTGTTTTAATCGAGTATGAAAACGAGCGTTTCGGCAACATTCCAAAAAAATGTAAAAAGGGCAATATCGTTCGGTGATTCAATTCTTGATTGTGAAAGAGAAATTACTAAGCAAACCGTCCATGTCCAAATGCGCCAAAACGGCACCCATCGAGAATAAAGCAAAAAAAAATCAGAACTTCGTATAAGTAGGCTCCAAACTGAAAGTGTTTGCGATAACTGAGATAATATGAATCTTACAGAAAGATTATATTCTGGACGAAAATTGGGAATACGATAAATGTTCGCGCAAATCGTACCGCGATTTGCAACAATCACACAATGAGATTAATATATAGCTATGTTTGACACAGTTTAATTGCAATGCATTTTCTACATCATTTCGGGATTGTTCATAAATTATGAGTCTACTGATAAAAATTGTTCATTCGTCGATTTCCACCTGTTCCGTTGCAAAGACCAAAATGTATGAATTATTTTCTATATCTTTTAAACATGAACCATTACGACTGCTTTCAGTATCTTAACTTTGAAAAATCACAAACTGAATTAAATAAGAGATGAATGAAAAGCTAATCGCTGCCAAATTAGCCAATTTCAGAGATATTCAGAAAATAATTTTTTATGCGGCTTTAATAAAATTGAATGTAATTGGTGTTCAAGGAGATTGTGTTTAAAACTAAATTTCTAAATAAGTAAAACATTTGTTTTATTACTTTTGCAAAGGACTTATTGATTCGCCCTCGTATCTAAACATATTAATTAATTTTATTTCAATTCAACCCTGTTATATTGAGTATCAACAATTTAAATGACAATGACTGCTATAGTAAAGATTATGATTTTTTGCCATAACAATTTTGAATATGTTTAAAAATGGCAAAACTTCTATTTGTATAATATTTCACATCGCTAGAAAAAAGAAACCTCTAAAATTTTACTTTTTGTCTATTGCGACAAATTTGGATTAATATTATAAGAGTTTGCGAATTGAGAGCACTTTAACACACCTGAGTAGTTTAATTATAATTAAAATCTTATTGACTTGCGCTTTTAATGTTTATGGTATTGAAAAGTGTAATAACTTCTTATATAAAAGTTTGACGAGCAGCTCAAAGTGTTGACCCGTCATCATCGTCATGTGACATGTGTTTTATTTTACCTTCTAACATTAAATCAATTTTCGACATTAAATTCGCCCCTTCAAACTAAATCACCTGTGATTGTGTTGGTGTTGTGTAATCATTGGAAAGAAGTGAATGACACTTTCGAAAAATTCGAGATCTGCGCTTAACATTGGATTACTGCCAGTCTGCCGAAAAAATTGCGAGCAAAGTAATGAATTGGAGCGAGCGATCGATAAAAGGACATAAATTACATGTGCACAGGAATGGAATGCCCAATAAGAAACGGTTATCAATTTCAGGTTTAAATTCACTTTGCAATACAATGTGCGAAAGTCAAAAGTAAGTATTTCGTTTACTGCTCTCATTTGATGGCAATTCGGGCAGTGCTTAAAACTCGCGCCAAGGTTAGATTTGCCGGTCCGACTTTAATTTGAACAAATTGAAACTAAATCAGATAATCCTCGAGGCGCTAAAATAGAGAGAAAAAGAGACTTTAATTTGCACATTTTGATTGTCTTTGAAACCACTAATTATGACGATTATCGCTGCAGTTACTACCTTAATAGTCATAAAAACATGTGTGGTTCATTGATTAGATTGGCGAAAAATAGTCTAAGTGATCGTTTTAAGTCTTTTGAACTATTTGCTAATCAGATCGGTTGAGGAATGCTGTCTCTGTAAATGAGTTAATAAATTAGTCGTTTTGCAAATATTGACCAGATGTTTATTATTCATTGACCGATTGCCTATTTTGACTTGATTTATTAAGTTATTGGTTAGAAACATGAAATCAAGTCAATTAAACTCTATTTGTACTTGAATTTTTGTATATTATGAGTACAGATTTGGGTATTGAATAATTTAAAAAATACTTTACATTATCGATTTGACATATAAGAACATTTTAATAATTAATAATAAGTAGCATATTTTTTGTTGGACTTTTGAAACCGTTTTTTATTTGTATATGTTATAAATGTTATGTTGGGTTGAGCATTAGAGCTACACTCCCGATCTATAGTTCACAAATATACAAGGAGCTTCTCTATAATCGATTATTGATCTTACGACGTGCCTGGCCTGTCTCCCTCATTCGTCCACTGATGGAAACATTCCAGATCGAGGTTTGGTAGGGCGTTATTAAAGTCGCTCTGTTTGCGCGGATTTTAATTGGCTAGTTTCAGGATAAGTTTAGGATTGTAGGAGTGTGGGTTATCCGACCGGGGATTGTATGAATATCTTCTCTTGTTTTGTGTTTTTAACCGCCATAAATCTAAAGAGTGCAAGGTGGTATGTCCCTATTATTGATGAATATTTTAATTTAATTTCCATAAAGTTCACTCTGACTATTTGTCATAATTTTTGTTAAAATAAGCATTTTTTATTACTTAGTTTAGATGCAAAAAAGCTTAGATCTAATGGAAAAATTGGAAACCACGTAAGTAGTGATCAAGATTTTCTGTAAAGATTCATACCTGGTGACAAAACCTGCATATAAGGTGATGGCATCGAAGACAAACACCAATTATCCTAAGAGAGATGCCCATGAGATTTAAAACGATATAACAAAACTCGATTTATCATTTTATATGTCAAACCAAAAGTCAGTCATGTTATATACTTGAAACTGGGAACATAGGACAAATGTTTAACAAACCTTGTATATGTTAAATGGGCTTAACCGGTTTAAAACAACGTTATTTCGACTAGAATGTTTAACACTCCTTTCACTCGTTGAAAAACAGTGAACACTTTTGAAGCAAAATTACTTTTTTGCACACCGTATCGAAAGATTTACGATATCGATTTGAGTTTTGTTTCACTTATTACACTAGTTAAAAAATGTCATAAACTACAGGTAAATTTGTCTCAAAGTCAAAATTTGGTCGCAGTTGTTGTCGATTAACTCAATATATTGGTGAGATTATGTTGCAAATTAATTAGCAATTTAAATTCATAAATTTAATCGAAACATTAAGAAAATAACAAATTTTAATGCCACAATGTGCAACATGTGAGCATAATAAATATGTATATAGTAATTTGTAAACATATAGTATAATGCTTTTATTTAGTATTTAAAATTCCATATATTTTAAATGACAATTTAATTTATACATAATTTTTTAAATAAATATTTTCTATTTTAAACCGGTTTTTATTTGCATATGTGTTCTTAGAATCCACTTTACTATTATTGCTATAGCAACTACTAATACTAAGTTGAACTACAGCTTTATTGTAGTTAAATCTTCAAAAATAACAGTCTTGTAAAATAACCAAAAATAAAATATTTATATATTTTCTACGAGAATTAAAAAAAACCATTATAAAGCATTAAATAACGTTATTGCCCACCACTATATACAATTTTTAAATTTCATATGAAACATTTCAATTATAAAATTTTTCTTATAAATAACGAAATTTAATGTATATTAAAATTTTCAGTGTTCATAAATGGAAAGCAAAAAAAAAATGTAAACTCTCGCCCTCAGCCCGAATGTTTCACACTCGTTTCACTTCTTGAAAACCAGTTGACTTAACACCATTGTAGCACAAATAGCTAATTTATTATTTTTGGTGATTTATATTAAATGTCAATAAAATTGATTAATATTATTTACGTTTAAAGTAAGATCAATGAAATATAGAAACAGTGTCCCTTGTTTCCAATGTCCTGTATTACTATGCATCGGATTAATAGACTATTAATAACCACTACTTCTTTGCTTAGTATACTAACACAAATATTTAGATTAATTTGACATAAAATTATTAAGTAATGTTTGGATAAATTCACGTGGGGGTTAATTTAAAAATAGTAACTAAATATAGTTGTTTATTTATTGGGTGGTGCGGAAACATGATAACATCTTAAATAAATACTTTCCTTAACCGTCAAATTAACTTACCTTTCATTTGGGTATGAATAGAAGAAAATATTAGTCAAATGTTTCTCTTCGAAAATGATGGTCGGTTTTTGTGCTTTTCTCTGCTCAATTTTGTTGGTTATATGTAGTGCAAAGATTAATGAAGTTAGAGAAGTGAATGAGCCGAAAAACGGGTTTTTTGAGAAAAGTGAAGTTATAAAGGACTTTTTCAATAAATCGAAAGCAATAACATTTTTAAATCAAGAGACTGTTGATGAGACTTGGACTAAGTTCTATTATGATTTTATTAAAATGTTCAAAGAAGAATACAGTTACAATTATTTTTCGAAACCAGTACTGGATTTATATGAGGACGAGTTTTCAATAAATTTATGGACTTTAAAATATGAAGGTTTTGTGGTTAAAATTAGGAACAACATATCATCATCGGATATTGAAATATTGTTTCAACCGAAAGGATATTACATAGTAATTCTTAGTGACGAAGTGGAAAACATGGACAGTTTAAGAAAACTGTTTAACATAATATGGACAATTTCAGAATCCCCAAGTATTTTGATTTGGAATAGAAACCAATTTCAGTTTTACCGTCCATTTTTAATTGATAATAATTTGAGCAATTCTTACGGAGTAGTGAAACCATTTGAACGAGGATTTGATGATCTCAAAAATTATGCAAAGGATTTGAATGGATATCCTCTTAAGGTGGAAATATTTTATTCTCCTTTCAATGCTCCTGTCTATGACAATAACAAAAATCACCTCTACTACCAAGGACCGGTTAATGAACTAAATTATATCTTGATAAAGGAGTTGAATTTGACAGGTAGAGCATAACATAATATTTTAAATGTAGATTATCATCAATATTCAGTGTTTTATTTAAAATCAATTAATTATAATACTTTATTTTTGGGCCATTGCAATATTTTTTTAAAAATTTTAATTTATTTATTCTTATAATTTTAAGTTAATTTTTTATGACTACTGACAACTCTCAAGAATTTCAACCTTTAACAGTTCGAATTTCTCTAGAATTGCAAGTTATCTTAATATTTCAAACTAAATCAATACAATTTTATACTCTCTTCGAAGGAAAAAACATTGCTAAGTTATTGGGCAGTCTGAGTACCAACAATGGAACCATTTGATTATTTAAACTCACGATATTTCGTAATATTTAATGAGATTCCCTTGAATTTGGAATTATCGAGTGTCGACTGTGTTATAGACGTATACATTTTTAAAGATTGTTTTTTACAAATTTCTTGAAAGAATTTGTGCTTTTTTAATTTTTTAGCTTGGTATTTGGTTCCCTATTAAATTTTTTATTATATTTGGCTAAAGTGGTTTAATTCCTCTATGAAGTAGAGAATAATATTCGAGAACACACCATGTATTAAAATTTAGTTCCCTACAAATCGTCCATATATAGTTTTAGAATTAGACCTCTAGTTCTGAACCATTTTGGCACTAAATATAATGACTATTTTGCTTAAATAGTCTTGCTTCCATATATGAATTCTGCTGATTTTTTTTTAGTAAATTCATAGCCGAAATGACTAGAACCCAGCAGTTCAATACCAAAACTATGCATGGACGGTTTGTAGGGAATTTAATAATCTTTATTTTAATATGGTTGGGCTAAGATAGGCCGAACGTTTGTTAGCTACATCGCGTAGTAGCCTTAAAACCCGCTGTGTCAGAAAATATTACACGTGACATTATTAGCTGTCTTATTGTGCCCATTTGATCATCCACAATACAAAATAAGCACAGTTTTCAATAGCCATATTTTTTTATTTGAATTCAATAAATTTTTATACTATTTTCTTATTTTTAGAAATCAGGGTTTTTAGACTTTCAATGTGAGCGGCCTGCTACGACTTCGCAACCCAAACTTTCACAATTCTAGATATATTTCGAATTGTCTAACTACCCTCAACAATAGATTTTTTTAAATAATGCCCCATAGTGGAGAAAAAGGGGGGCAGTTATAACGCTGACCCATTCGGCATGTGCGGTTTTCGATTTTTCGCAATTTCGCAAAATCTATTCAAGTCTTTACAAATCTACTATGACAGGAATTTGTAATCTGTTAAGAGATATACTGTGTGTAAATTTGAAGCTTTAGCGTCTTTTGGTTCCAGAGATAACACAGAAAAACAAGTGCGGTTTTGACCTTAATTCACAGTGTATATTATAACAAGTTCTCCAATTCATGTTTTGAAATTCAAAAATTTTTGATACTTCTTTTACTATCGAATAAAGGAAATTAATTAGGCACAAATAGGTTTGGCTCTGTGTTATAATTTACGATTTATTTCTTGTACAAAATTGGCCTTTTTATCAAGTTTTTAGCATATCTAGTTAGATATAACAATAATTAGTTAATTATTGTTAAAATCTTTAATTTTTGATTTTATGTTGTTTAATTTTTATTACTACTTACCCTTTTTTTTTTTTAAAATATTTGCATTTATTAAGTTAATTTCAATACGTTTCATACGTTTTTTTGTATTTGTAAAAAAATATCACCTAATGAATTTGGTTTCAGAAAAGAGCATTCCCCAACTTATCAACTCCTTTGAATTAGGAATCACATAAAACAAAATGTAGAATACAAGAAATCAATGGTCATGTTGCATGTTTAAAAAACATTTGACACCGTGTCATAATGGTCTTTTATACAAACTGATTCTTTTAAAAATGTTCACAAATTTAATTAAAATCATTTCATCCTTTTTAAATTAAAGAACATTTTCGGTTCAAATACAAAACAAAAAACTTTCTTCTACCCATAACATCCTTTATGGTTTATCGCAAGGACGTGTTTTGTCTTCGTTGTTTTATAATTTATTTATTCATCTTCTAGAAATCAAATATGAACTAGCACTATTCGCTGACGATACTGCTATCTTCACATCTTCAAGATTTGTAAAAACAATAGAAAATAAACAATCATCAGGTTTTACTTCATTACATAAATTGCAAACACAAACAAATACCATATGGTTTTCTTAAAACTAAATTTGGTAAATAACAAATCAGAAGTTCGATATCTTGGAGTATTTAACAAAAAACTGATTTTAATCTCCATATTGCCAAGCAAGTGGAAAAGTGGACTCAATATTTAAATTATTATAAGAAGATCGATTCCTGATCCTTAGATTAAAACCAATATTTACAAATTGTATATGATACTGTTGTATGTCAGCTCTGTATTTTTTGTTGACAGCCCTCCATCTACTCTCAGACCTTTCCAAACCAAACACAATATAATCCTCAAATGTATATTGGGTCATCCGTGGTTTTTCAAAATTACTTTGGAACATCACATATCCAACATAATATAAACAAACGACCAAATGTCTAAAGTACACTTAAAATCAAAGTTTAAAAATGAAAATACAATTAATCCTCTATTGAATTCACTCTTTATGCGAAACCTAACTTATTATATTCCTATTCTCTATTAAATGTATATTTCACCTTCACTACTACTGTTTACTCATAAAAATTGGCACTATTACATAGAATATGGTTATATATTATATCTTTTAGNATGAAAATACAATTAATCCTCTATTGAATTCACTCTTTATGCGAAACCTAACTTATTATATTCCTATTCTCTATTAAATGTATATTTCACCTTCACTACTACTGTTTACTCATAAAAATTGGCACTATTACATAGAATATGGTTATATATTATATCTTTTAGTATTTATAAAGTTATTTTATATAATTTGTATTTGTAATGTTAATTTGATTGGGTAATTAAATGCAAATACAATTGATTGAT
>JXOV01003767.1:0-71117 GCA_001014945.1 Clogmia albipunctata
GGACAGGTTTGAGAATCGAAAGGGGTTGTTTCTTGGTTAATTATTGGAATTCATTTTATAGAAATTTGAGACTGCGCTTGAGAAGAGCATTCTGATCAAGGATAAAATTGAAGAAGAGGACAGGTATTTGCTGTTCGCCTACTACAAGCAGGCAATCTATGGAGATAACGAGTCCGGAGTACCCTCTTGGTTTGATGTTAGTGGCCGCAAGAAGTGGATCATGTGGAACGATATCAGAGGCATCACCGAGGAAGAGGCCAAAGAGAAATACGTTGAATTAGTTGACAAATTTTATAAGCAGTTTGTAGAAATTTAAATGAAATAGTTGTGCAAATTTAGATTTAAATAGGAAAGAGCTGTTATTTTTTTTTATTCATGTTCAAATACTTACAGGGGAGCAGGAAATCACAAATCTCCTGAAATAAAATAATCAAATATTGGTTGAAATTAGAAGATTAATTCCAGTTCTATTTAGGGACAAACTTATTCTTGTGCATTTGATTTAAATTTTATATTAAAATCTATTTTGGGTATCAAATTTAGACAATTTCTAAATGTTAATTTAAAATAAATAAAACATTTCTATTGTATTGGCTTGTTTTGGTTCACATACTTTTTGTTTGTTAATAATATTTGCAGGTGTAGCATGACTTATTCATTTAACGAGAATTGAAATGTAAAGTATTTAATTATTCATATACTTCAAATACTATTATGTGGTAAAACCGGCTTAAGACTTTATAAAATAAAAGAGAATATAGAGACGTTTAGTTGAATAGATTTTTATCATTATTTTAATTTTAAATTAATTTTAAAAATATGTAGAGAAATTTATAGTCTTTCCACTTTAACTATTTTATTTTAGAAAAGGTAATATAAAACCCTTTTCGCAATTTCGTTTGTAATGTTGTCCTATCATATGTTGGCTCTCTGGAATTAAAAAAACTTTTTAATAATAATTAGATTATACTAGTAAAATGTAAATATTGAGAGTCGAAAATGACGTGAAATTTAAGTTAAAAAAGGTAGTGAAGACTTATTTCATTAAAAATTTAATTTATTCGAACAAGTACCAACTATACATTGGGATCCCGTTAAGAGCATTCAAACACAGAAAAAATCTACATTTATCATTTTCTCACCCTGAATTAAATACATGAATTTAAATTTATGATAGACTAAATTTTAATAAAATATGTTAAAGTAACTTTATTTTTCGATATATCTTCAAAATTGTTCGATTCAAATGGTGAATTCGGGGAAAAAGAGAAAATTATTTTCTATAACACACAATTTAAAAAAATTATAAAAAACTATATTCTTACGGAAAAGACATTTCACCGGAATAGGTTACCTTTTCAATCGCCGATTTTCTCGATCACGTCGATCGGAAAATCTTACTTGGTTTCTGAAAAAGGGTTTAATCATTTTAGTCAAAAGTTCTGTGTATTTGCTCGTGTAAATTAAACGCGCGACTGATAGTTAGATGTTAATTTATTTACGGCAGAGTATAGACTAGAGAATAACAATTTAATCAGCGCTTATTCGACACATTCCTGGTTGAAAAGGCTTGAGGAGAATCAACGGGTATCGAGTAGAGTCGGGAAGAAGACGCCGCAAAAACTGTCATTGGAAATGATTCGTCACAATAAACACACTAAAACACAACTAAAATTCAAAGTTAAAAAATTATTGTATAACTCTCAATTATATCTTTTACCAACTTTTAAAAAAACATTTATAAATGAGCAATATCTGCCCTGATCGTGCCTAAAGACCCGTTAACTTTGAGAAGCTGTAAAATCTACAATTATCGAAATTTTTTCTTCGGATTTGTTCTTCTGAAAATTATCTCTATCTACTGTAATTTTCTAAATTCAATGAAAATGGGCTTTACAGGGTTAAAATAAATACATTAAATTGAATGTAATCCGTTTTGGCATCAAATGCACTTATGAAATATTTTAGTTATTGAAAAATTCATAAAAATATTGATTTGGATTAAAAGTAAAATTGGAACAATGACTATTCAAATTTATTTGACATGAAATACCATTCCTATTATGAATAAGTAATGGTTTAATCAATCAATACTCCTTGTAAAAAATTTATTTGGTTGTTATATTCAACGTAGAATAACTACAGAAAAGATACTACCATATTACTGAAATTATTAAACAGAAACTTTTGAATTGAAACAGGAATAGACCAGAGAAATATATCCTTTATTGCCTAGTCTAGAGAATAAATGTATAATAAAAATTATCTTTACAGTTTGTATATAATATTAATAAATCAGATAACAACACAACAGCGCTAGAAGGGGGGAGGAGAAAGAGTAGTAGACGGGGGACGAGGGGGGTGGTGGTGAAGGCGGACTATAAAAACCGTACAAAAATACTTGATTTCGAGGTGGGCTCGGAGCCTTTAAATGCAAGCAGCCGGCTGGCTTAAATGCTTCTGGATGGCTGGTGGAATGTTGTCCGTCGTCTTGGAATTGATGCTGTGGCCCAACAGTTCCGGACATGGGCGAATTCCCTCCTGAATTTCAAGCGCGGACTTTAGCAGATCGTAGTTGATTTTCTCCGAAACGACAGAGTCCTGTTTATAGTCTGGATGGCTGGTCACCTCCTTCCTGATCCAAGAGGCAGTGGTGAGGAGTTCCCCAGAGGCTCGCTTCTGGATCAGTTTTAAGTACTGCTGAATGGTGCAATGGGTGTCCGCGTCGACGTCCATCGAACCCAAGTAACTGTGAATTAAAGGAATTAGTCCGGGGAACGAGTCCTTTCCGTTGATAATTTGATCGATGGTCATTAGTTCGTATTCGTCCTCCATACCTCCGTTCATCTCTTTTTGGTTGGCGCTTTCCTGATTGAATTCCGGTAAGTTTTCAAAAGCCTTCTTCTGAGTCACATTTTTTTTAAACCAAAACTTCTCCTGCTTTAGGGCGTCCCTTTTCTGAGCCTTTTGCATGTTTTCGTCCACTTTAGAAATGGGGATGAGGAAGTCCAGGTGATAGGATAAGATAACCCTAGTCAGCAGGACCACAAAGCAAACAATAGCCGCGTTTTCGAAATCCGTAATTTGGATTTCACAGGGTCTAAACTCAACCCTCCAGCCGATTTTGGAGTTTGGTGGCGGTGGCTTGAACCTCATAGTTTGCCAGTTAGTGGACTGAATGTTCTCAAAGTGGTCCGTATCCTCCGTATCGTTCTGATTGATCTTCTCCTCAAACAGGGAGACCGTGTCCCTGATGAACAAATGGGCAATGTGCTGGGCCAAAAGGTGGTCAATGTTGCCCTCTCTCAACCTCTGATAAATGTTCTCGTCGTAGACTAAAGGCACATCGTTGTATTTCTCCCCAGCCGGAGACAAGTACGAGTCAATAGAGTCGTAGCGGGACTTGAAAATGCGGAACTGATTTTCGTTCAAGGGTTTCTCTCCCCTCTCCTCCTGAGTTCGGCAATCAACCGAAGCACTGATCACGTTCCATCGACAGTCTGACTCTGTGAGGTAGCCTCGATAAGCTGGCGAGGCTGCTGTTAGAGCCAACATGATTGGACACAAAGGAGTTAAGTGATCGTACAAAGTCCGAGCCTCGTTGATGTTACAGGCTTGGAAAGTGAGCTGAAGACAGCAACAGCCCATTCCAAAGCCCATAGCGTCCAGTAGGACTACATCAGGCTCGTCCTTAGGACTGCCTTCGACAGGTAGTTTGGTGTTTTTATCCTTGAAAACTTTCAATTTTATTGAAACCTTTTCACCTCGTCTTTGTCGAATATTTCGCGTGAGTGTCTTAAACCGGGGATGCCCGGGAAAGATGGCTTCGTCCGGGAAGTACAGCGACCTGGCTGCACACTCCGGATCGTCAGGCCGGGTTTGGTATTCGGGAAAAGTAAACCGTTCACTTCCCAACCTCGGAAAATTCGTAATAGAAATCACTGATATGCCTGGATCTAACAGGCTCGACAGTTCCTGTCTCNCCGAGGATGCCCGGGAAAGATGGCCTCGTCCGGGAAGTACAGCGACCTGGCTGCACACTCCGGATCGTCAGGCCGGGTTTGGTATTCGGGAAAAGTAAACCGTTCACTTCCCAACCTCGGAAAATTCGTAATAGAAATCACTGATATGCCTGGATCTAACAGGCTCGACAGTTCCTGTCTCCTGTACTTCATGTTGGCCTCGACGACATTGAAGTGCGCCAATAGCCCGCCATAAGGTCGACCTGGCGTCCCCTCAATCATATAGGCTCCATACTCTGGGCGCCAAAGTGATTTTACACCTGATTAAAAGTTAATCATTCTATTAAACTACTTTCGTTCTTTACTAACTACAACCAACTAACCTTCGGGATCCTCTCGCTCTTTCTGGTTGAGCTGCTCCAGCAGTGTGATCGCGTTGAGTGAAACTTGAGCCGTCTGTTTCTCGTCGTCAAACTTGACCAGAATGTATTCCACTTCATCGCCCCATTTCAACACGTCCCCCTGCCGGTCTTTCAGCCTCTCGTACAGGTGGATAAATTGCTGGATTCCGTGTTCCCGCACGTGGTTCCGCAGCGCCTTTGTCTCCTCCCAGCTCAGTGGTCGACCTTCGCTCAATAATCCCATAATTAAGTAACTAAAATTGATTGAAATTGGAAGGAAACAATATTTAATTTTTTATTGGAATTATAACTCGTCAATAAATTTGAATAATCTGTTTAAAGCGGATTCTGTTTGGAGATAAAATTTTAAATAATTAATATGTATTAAAAAAAGATCATTAATAATAGTTATTTATACAACTAGGTTGATAAGTTAAGAACATTATTAAACACTAGGGCCCATTATAGTCACAAGCGTAGTGAGTCATTTAAATAAGGCCCGTGTTCTTATCGAAGCTAAGTTATTATTTATTTATTATAATTAAGTATTTATTAATTATACTGTTATCAAATATCGCCAGATAAGTTGTGTGGTTTTTACTAACATTGAACCTGAAAAGTGGTTAGGCTTATACTGTCTAAGTGTGCGGTGCCGAATGGCGGGCCTAATAAACACTTTTATCCTATTCCATCATTAAACAGGTAAAAGTAATTTTTAACTATTTTTAAATATATAACATCAGGGCCAGTAATTGTGATAGGAAGGTAGAGCTAAGGCGATATATGAGGAGGGGTGTATGACTATCCACCATACACCTGTTGATATGTTATCGTACATTGTTAATAAGCTCATTTGCATATTCTATTTGGGCTATAATCCCCGAGCGGGTTTTTCGCCCACAAACCAATAACCGTGTGCTCTTAAAGTGCTATAAAAAAGTCGTTGACAGAACACATTTTAATTCCATAAAATCAATTTTATACAATACAAATGCCTAAAGTATTATAAAGAGTTTAATAATTTTCCTGGTTAAAATTGTTGTGCTTTCTATATGAATTTATTTTTTATATTTTTTTAAAAATAATTTTAATGCATTTTTGTTGAATAAAATTGATATTATGGCACATAAATTTATTCTGCCAAAGTCCTTTTTTATTGCACAAGTGCTTTAAAGAATTCTTTAAAGTGCTTTAAAGTGCTTTGTTAGTGTAAACGGATGTTTTTTTTTCAAATAGGCCACCTATAGAAGAACTCACAAACTACGTGTACTTGTGGTTTAGCATAGAGGCCGCAAAATGTATTTTAATAGAAATTCGAAGAATTTTTAAGATTTGTTTGTTAATTTATTCAAAAATGCATAAAATTTTGAATAAAACACGGTCGATAAGCGTCTCCGGCCTTTTTCAAGGCACTTGCTTCACCCGTAGGTTAAAACAACCCTTGTATTTAATAATGCCTTATCTTATCGATCTAGTTGTATAAGTAACTATTTTTGAGAAATAAAAAAATTTAAAATAGAAAAATATAGTGCGCAGGACTTATTTTTTTTAAACACCCGAAAACACTAGTCAAATAAAAATTCAAAATGTTCACTAATGTCAAAAGTTAATTTTTCCATACGAAAGTGAAAAAAATAATATAATTTATCAGTTAAAGGGATTATAGTATATATGGATTTCCGTCAAATATTATGGGGATTTCAGTTTCTTTCTGGAATCACAACTGTAAAAAAATACAGACCATTTTTATTAGTCTTTGAAAAATTGTGTACAAATCTTTAGTTCCCTTTAAAAATCTTAAAATGCAATATAGATTTTATTTTTAGATAAGATTTGATAATAAAACCATTATCAATATATTTATTACGTCATAAATTTAATTGCTGATAAATTGAACATGGAAAATGGTTGATTAAAAGCAATTTTTAATTTAATAAATAATAATTAAATATTTAATCAATAAAAATCTGCTTTAATAGGCTCGGATTAATTAGTTTTAGCATAGTTTCCGTTTTCTTCACCGAACAATTTTCTTACAATTTGATTCAAAAATTTTTCGTACTGATTATTTTTCCAAAAATTCAAGTTCACTTACAGAAAAAATAACAATCGAATACCTAATAATGTTCGTTTGGTTGTAACCAGGTATGATTTTAGTTATGAACAAATATGTTATCACCGACAGATACTACAAATCTCGACCTCCCTAAATAGACCATTCAAGTGCTTTATCAATTTTAATGGAGCGATAAAAATAAATATAACAGACCACCTCATACAGGTTTTAATTTCCTACAGACGATCCAGAGATAATTTCAGAATGATAGCGTACTCGTTTTTCAATGGAGTTCTCTGACTACATTATCTAAATTTGTTGACAGCAAAATTAGCAAAAATATTTTATCTTAAATGGGTTATATATAACAAGTAAACCAAGGCTAAATTAGATCACAGAACAAATATAATAAAAATATCTACATAAGATAATGAATAGCAAACCTTAGAAGATTTAAATCAACATTAAAATGCACATAGCTTATTATATGCTTGATATGCAAATACTTTTGACTATCTGTATATTTAATTATATCTATCTAAGAATTTGTATTTGTGGAACTTAAAAATGAAAAGAAATTCTTTGTCATAGAAATTTAAAAAATCATTTTTAAATTTGGAAGATGTATTTAATTTGAATCAAACTAAATATAATTAGTTTTTGGAAGAGTTTAAGTAGTGTTAAAAATAAGAATTTAATATGGATTAATGACATATTGGATATAAAATTAGACTATTGATTTTTCATTTGATATTTCTAAATACTTGATACATTGAAATATTTTAAGAGTCCTTCGAATAATCGAGAGTAGACTGTAGTATTTCCAAAAATTATTTATCCAATTCCATTAAAAATCTTTACATATTAGAAGTCAATGCTTCCTCTATAAAGTTCTCTATAACTATTCACTGTTTATTTATACATTAGAGACAGACAATCACAAAACATTCAATAAAAACGCCAATTTAATACTTTATACTAATGTTCAATCATTAAAAATTATAATTTTAGATCTTAGTAGTTATGTAAATAAAAAAAATCCCTTTCAATTCCTGTAAGGAACATGGGGAATCTTAACCTCAACCAAGTGGTTTTGACTTTTAATGACTATTTGTTTAATAGCATCTAGACCAATTGTAAACGGATACAGTCAATCCATCCATCCATATTATTTTTGTTATTTTGCGCTAGGAATGTTATTTGGCAATGTTTTTGATATTTCTTTAAAATCAAGAAGGCTTTGATATATTATATTATATTAATGAATTTGAATTCTTCCTCGTATAATGATGAATTGAAAAAAGGAGAAGCAGTTACTGACAATCCTAACACAAACATCATCTCATAACAATAATTTGAGTAATTACTCTAGATTAAAAAGAAGTAAATGTTACATAAACGAATGCTATTTTTCCCAATTTTCATTTGTAAAATAGCACAAAAACTAATTCAAATTGATTAAATATTTATATGGGAAACATAACTTTAATACTCTGGGGGCTTTTTGTATTTTTAAAAAATAGAAACATAACATTTAATGAAACATTTTGATGTTTTATTCTACAGACTAGAATAAGAAGAAGAAGTCGAATGATAAGATGTTTTTACACAAATCATTCTATTGTACCAAGTTTAGTAGAGATAGATATAATTTAGGGTATTTAGGATTACACACATATGGCCTATCGGTTAGTGCATTTAATAAAGAAAATTGAAATTGAAGTTTTTCTTATAAGTTAATTTTGATTTCTAAACGTAAATTGATTTGTGCTATTACTAGATTGTTAGTGGTACGGTGCGTAGTGATTTATTTATGTACATAAAAAATCTATGAATTAAAACCGAAAGATCCATTGGCTTGACAGCTTCTTTTCTTAATTTAAAATTTAGAAGGGTTTTTTCTTATTCTTAACAATTATCCAGTTCTATTAAAAAATCTGAACATTTGAGTAGCCAATGTTTCCTCTATAAAGTCTTTTATATTTGCATACTGTTTAGTTATACATTATTCTAAACCCGCTGACAATTGCAAATCGTGTAAATATACAAAATTATTATTTTGTACTAATGGCCAATTACTAAAAATTATAACACGTAAGCTATATAAGATTATTCTGCGTTCTTGTTTTCCATTTGTGTACATCAATAACATACCGAAATAATATTCCTAAACAAATTATAAGTAATGGTGTAAAGATATAAATACAGTGGACGGATTGACTGGATTCGCTTACAAATGGTCTAGGTGCTTTTAATTGACTACTAATTCACTGAAAATCAAATAGTCACGAGAAGGCTAAAACCCGTTGGTTGAGATTAAGATTACCTCAAGTTCCTTACTAGAATGTAGTAGGAAATATTTATTTTGTTTTATAAAATGTTCAATTGAAAGTTTTTCTTCGAAGTTGATTTCTAAATGTAGTTCAAATGATTAAATATAATATTACGGAATATTAGTGATGCAGTGTATAATGCTCTATTTCCATGAAATATCTCAAAATTGAAACCGAAGGTTTAGAAGCGAATCTTCTAATTGTTAGAATAGACTAACTAAGAAGCGTGTTTTCTTATTATTAACAAAATATTTTGTGAAAATTTGCACATAAACGAATTGTATAAAATTGTGTGAATCGCATTACACTCATTTTCTCGAATTTCACTTGTATTTAGTTATGGTCCATTTTTCACACGTTATTTAAATAACTATAAAAACATTATTGATTTTTTTAAATTCCTAAAAAGGGGTGTATTTTTACAAAATAATACAAATTTATCAACTAATATTTATTTTAATATAAACAATGATACTAAATATTTATTTAAAAATAAAATTCAATTAACAAAATGTAGTGAACGAATTTATAAATAGTCTGTTCAACTTATTAAATTTCGCGGTAATTTGACGGTAGAGCTTTTATTGCGAAATTTGGTATGATAATATAATACTCTGATAAGTTATTTGTTAAATTGTTATTACATCACTTTTATTGTCATTTGATTAAATTATACCACTCAGCAACTATGTGTGTCTATTAATTTATCTATTAAATCAATGGCCGTAAAATATAAGTGGTGAAATTTTAATGTTCCCAAAACATTGCCAGGTCGATAAACAATATAAACATGTTTGTACGAATTCGGAGAAATTGTTGACGAACTGTAATTTTTTTTATTAATCATCTTATTTGTTCAGTTTTGTACTATTAAATTAAAAATTCCCGAAATACCAATTAAGATCAAGTTATATGTGGTTTAATTTATCTTTATTTAAACTAAGTTTTAAAGTTGAATTAAGATAATAAGTTTCTTTTGAAAAATAAATATCAATTATTTGCATTCAAAAATAAACTAGTTATTTATCTAAGGAATTCATTAGAAGTAAAAGTTTGTTCGCACGACGTAAGAAATTTAAGGATGATAAAAAGAACAGTTCACATATAGTTTTTTTTTGCAATTCTATCAGGAAATATTATGCAAATTGCAATCAAAAACTTAATATGAGACGTCAATTATTAATTCATAGTTACTGTTCTTCAAAATTTATCATGAAATAGAAATCCAAAGCCAACTTGTTTGGGTTTTTCCAACAGTTTTGACAATCAGAAAATTGAGTGTAGTAAGCCAGAATAATATTTGTTCACTGAAAAAATATGCGATAATAAGACCCGCCATGAAGAAGAAACGAGACCAAAGTTCATAAAATTCAGTTGAAACACCGTTTTATCTTTTCCGCCATTATTTTAAAATGTGTTTGTGACTGGAAATTTCATAGTCCAATTTAAAATCAAACATAGTTACCAACATGGTTCATTTACAAAATCGACAATTTGTACAATTTTTTCCAACAAAATGTCATCTAAAAGGTCATATTTTTTTAGTGAACCTTAATTCCTTAAATTTTAATTTTAATTGAAAACTATTGATTTATGTAAAAGTATTTTTGCCGTGTAATAGTTATTCATGCAACAAGGTCGATAAGATACGGCATTATTAAGCGCAAAGGTTTTAAGCCACAAGGGTAGCAAATGCCTTAAAGAAGGCCCGTTATCGACCGTGCTTTATACAATATTTTATACATTTTTAAATAAACAATCATAAAAATCAAAAAGGAACATTCTTAAAGTCAATTTTTTTTAATTTGTTGTCTCCCTCACATTGTTTTTCTTTACTTTTCTAATTGCATGGGAAAATGGAGAAAGCTTGATCTTGTTCCTCTTACTCGCACATTGGAAATATCACGTTGGTTTTCAATTAATATGTTAAATTTAAATTTAAACAGTCCGCGATGTTCTGTTCGACGGAGAAATCCAATATGTGCATTTCTTTTACAGCGTTATATTTAGATTTATGTAATCAGTTTTATTGTGAAATCACCCACAAATACAGTTCAACTATACACAACGAAACTGACTTCCATATAAATTTTTTTGGATTTCTTTCACGTAGGTCACACTTTAATAATAAGAAAAAAAAAACACTAGTGCTTTAAAGCACTTGTGCTATAAAAACGTCTTTGACAGAACAAATTTTAGTGTCACAAATACATTTAATTCATACACAACGATACTGACTTTCATATTAATTCGTTGGATGTCTTTCATGGAGATCATATTCCAATAATAAAGAAAAAGCACTAGTCCCTTAACGAATTCTGCTGTGCTATAAAACGTCTTTGACAGAGCAAACTTTAATGTCATAAGGAGTGTAAAATTTTGCGAATAACATTCATTTGCAATTTAAATATCTTTGTGACAAATCATCTCACAAATAAATTGGAATAAATATACCGAAAAATTCAATATAATTACCCACTTCCTAAAAAAGACGAATTAAAATTTTCTCTAAAATGAAATAAAACAACCAATTCGTGTTTAACCAATTTTAACTCATCTCGGCATAAGTATTTTTGGTGGAAGCTATTAGAACAAATCGAGTTACTAAATAATGTTTGATTTGATAAATAAATCGATATGATGTATTTTAACTTTCAAAAGATTACCTTTTTCACTCCTTTTGTGAACTCATGGACTTATTTTTTGTTTATTTGTCACGGGCTCTCAGTCTATATAAAACATGTATGTATGTACACTAATAGGTAACGCTTAATGAAATATATAGTAGATTCTATAATACACTGCGTTTCATCCTTTTACGACATGGTAATTCGATTAAATTTTAGTTAATATCTCGGAGTGTATTAATCTGATCTCAATTTGTTTTGGCACAAAGAAAGGTCTTATCATTGGCCATCGTCTGCACTATAAAACAAAAGTATAGGTTTGTTGCAATTAATTTAAAACGGCATGCAAATTTNTACTTAATATTGATTTAGTGTTTAAGTGGGCGTTTGAAAAAGTTCAACTACTATGTTTGTTTGAACTTTAATTATTTAAGTGTCTTGTTTATTTATAGGTATTTATATTTTGTCTGAAATGAGTTATAAATTCGTGTTCTTTTATTGAAATTCACATAAAGGCTTTAATTGAATTAGTGTTTGTATGTAAATATTATTTATATTTTGTACATATATTAAAGTTCGATTTTTCATTGATTTAAAATATCACTATTGAAATTAGGGCACTTTTGTGTCCTTTGAAAGGAAAATATATTTATACAATTCTAATGAAGAAACCTAACATTTTTAGTGGACAATGCTTGCTCTTTAAAGTCCCTCATAATTACATACTATTTAGTTATACGATATTCAATATTCCCGCAACCAATCATAAATTGGGTAAAATTACTAAACTAATATTTTAAGTAAATTAACACTTAGTACCAAAATTCAACTACTAAAAATATAAGTTTAGATCTAAGACATTTTTTCTTGACTCTAGTTTAAAGTAGAGTATGGTTTATAAATCAATTCCAATTTTTTCCAATAAATGTGCAAAAGTAGAGATTTCCGTAAATGCTAGTTTTGGTTTCTAAATGATGAGTGCTATAACGAGTATGTCAGTTATACAGTTCATGATTCTCTATTTCCGTGAAGTAACCAAGATTTTAGACCAAAAGTTCTATTCGCTTGACAGCTTTTTCCCTTAATTAAGTACTGTGATGTCTTCTAATTCTTATCTTCTTATTTGGCGATTAAAATACAACAATAAATATTCAAAATGTATAAAGTATATTATAAAATTGTTTGGATATAACACACAATTAAACATTCGTATCTATTAAACTCCATTTAAACTCTACTCGTGTTTAATTATGGTTTATTTTCCCACACGTTGTTTAAATAACTACACTTTTAAATATTATGTTCTTATTCTCATATAAACAAGCTTGATATTTCAATTAATTTTAAAAAATTTTCACTTTTGAAATTTTGTTAAAAGAAATAAAGAATTAATTTAAGTGAATTTTGTTTAACCATGAAAGAGAAAATTATATTTGTAATATATTTATTTAATTAAATTTACATTTATTAATATATTTTGAAAAGGCTATAAAATCCGTTTTTTTAACTCGTACATGATAAAAAAAACTCGGTTTCGACTCGAAATTCACACTTTACATCTTGTTAAAAAAGCTGTTTTTATTTCGTCTTAAGACAAATAATTATTTCACTCAATAATTGAATAAATAGAAACTGAAATTTCCAGTTCAGTTAATTAATTTGCTGTAATCTTGCAAGATAACAATTTACTAGTTGATTTGTAGTGAAACTATTTGCTGGGGAGAAGCAAAAAGATAAGAATTGAGCAAATGTCGCACGGGGACGCAAAGGGTTAAATTGTAAACAAAAGTGTTTGGTCAGTTTTATCTTATCATTTCTCCAATTTCCACCTTCCAGACACATTTCATAGGGCTTTGAGATATGAGAATAAGCGCATCCGGGTATTTGGAGCAAAGAGCCGGGTACTTGTTCTGGAAAAATGACTTGCATAATGTTGAACTCTCGAATTTCACAACATGAATTTTTTCCCGTTTCCGAGAAATAGATGGCCTTGACCTTTCTTCACACATCCAAGCTCATCCTTCAAAGGTAGTGGGCTTTGAGTGTTGAATTGTAATGAATGTAATTTCGACTACTTTTGTCCACTTCAAATAACAAACTTTGTTTTTTTACACACTCACTTTGATTACTGATTGAATATTTTAAACTTATTGGTGGTTATTTGGAACAAAATAGACTAAATGTGACACTAATTATTAACCAATTATACACAGTATGTAATGGTGATGATTAATTACACCGCTTAAATGTGATTTATTGCGTAACGAAAACACACATTTTTCCAATTGGAATTGGGCTTTTTTAAAGCACGAATTTTTACACACCTTTGTTATCACTTTGGACACCTTTTGCAAACAGTCTATGACACTTTGGGAATAAAATTCTAAATGCTTTACACCGTTTTTATATTAAAATCTTTTCTTCCCGACCGAAATAAAAATAAAAATGAGTATGTATTGGTCATGTTTCTATTTATGGGGGCGCTGCCATCGATGTTTCATATGTGTTTCAACTCCATAAAATGACAATTAATTTATAAATTTGATTCAGTAATTCGAAGTAAAATTTAAAAATTAATTGATTGATAATACCAATCTCTAAAATTTAAAAAATAAAAATATAGTATGTCGTCGAAAGGGTTAAATTAATTTGCGATGAATTTATCGGTTTTAATTAAAATGATAAATTATTTTATTTAAATTTTTTGTTCTTCTTTCTATTTAATTTTTTTTGGGGGGAAGGAAGGAAACGGCGGCTGGCTTCTGTAGGAAAATTTGATAAATGTTGCGATTTTTGAAAAATCAATTTTGATGCCATATTGAGTCATATGAAAATTAAGGGATGTCAAATTTTTCGTCCACGAATAAACACAACTTCGCAAAGGGTTAATTTTTTAATCTATTCAATTTCTACCGTTTATCGACTTTTGGCTATGTGCGAGCGGGAAAAGTATATTTAAACTTTGCTGGAATGAAAGATCCGATATTAGTATGTTTCTTTAGTGGAAGCGCCTGGTTATAAAATATACAGTGATTCACTGTATATTTTATATTATATATATTATATATATAGATATATATATATAATATATTATATATATTCACTGTCAGTGAAGAACTCTGGATTACGAACAACGATAAGTTATTTTAAAATAAAAGGTTTTTTACTTTGAAAATACAAATAACTAACAATGGTAAATAAAATTTTGAAACTCAATTTATATTCTAATTCAAAGAGTCTTTGTATATTTATTATTTAGTCCTTTGTAGATTTATAGCTATAAAGGACTAATTGAAAAATATAAAAACATTATTTGTAAAGTATAAAATTTAATTTTTAAAATGATTAAATAATTGTTTTATATTAAAATATTCAATTTTAATAATAAAGATCAGTGTCATATTTAATTTATATGAAGTAAATAAAGATCTAAGAAATATTAAATGAAGTGTCTTTTAAATTTTTAACGTTTTATTATTTATACAATTTATTATTTAATGAATTTAAAAGACATATTTTAATAAAATTATACTTTGCTGATTTGTTGGAAGTTTATAAATTTTGATACATTGAGTAGGATCAGAGTACGTGTGCGACTTCTAATTGCTTTTGCTAGTTTATGTTTGCGTTTTTTACCAAGTTTAACGAGTAAAGCTAAACTCGAAACCAATTAAATACATTCTAAAATTACTAGCATTTGTCAGGTGCCAAAAAGGAACAAGGACCAATCTAGTGTTCAATAATGCATTTCAAAATTATTAGTCTGAACACACAAATCAATAGTACTAAACCCTCTCGAAAAGCATGGTAAAATTATAATGGAATTGTTTCCAGCACAATTGGAATTTTCCTGAAAGTATTGGAGCTCTGCTGGAATTCAAATTATATTTGTACATGAAACCAATAAAAATAAATGATTTAAAATTAAAATTTTGGTAAAACTCAAATTTAAAGAAGGTTCACTAAAAAATTTGATAACTGACATTATTTTATTGATGACACATTTTCTGAATGCTATGTGCACAGTACTTTAAACAAAAAAAATCCATTTTAAGTTTACACGTCAGAGTTGAGTTTAAAAATTTGCTACTAGTTGGCGAACGTGTCGATTTGAAAATTTCCAGTTACAATACATTTAAAACGAATAGAAGGTCAGAGACACAGTCAAAGACGGTAAAGATAGTCAGCTTTTGTGTGAAATTGAAATGTTGTGTGTGTGGCGCAGCACTAATTTCTATAGCAAAAGTTACCCATCTGTAAATATATCTAGTATCTACAGGAATATTCTAATCTATGAAAACCATACTTAACATTATACACGTCTACAAACCTTCGTTAATCGCATTACCAAACTCAATGCAAAATTTTCAACCGGTCTCTAATCGTGGGAAATTTTAACAGTCATTAGTCCGAATGAGGATATTAACATAATAACAATGACAAAAACATGTTCCTGGATTGGAAAAAGATTGATAACTATAAATTTTATTTGAATGTCTTGACATATTATAATGCTGTAAATGAATGAATTTTTATTGGTAATTGGTCATTTCGCAGATCGGGTTCTGCGCTCAACCTCGGAGATTATAGCTCTCGTTTATATATGAACGAACCCCCCTCATAGCTGATGTGGTAACGCATCCGGCTGCCCCTACAGAGGCCATGGCTTCGATCCTTGGACGGGTAGGATTGACTGGGTTTTTTTTTCAACTGGTCTTGGTGCTATTAATTGACTAATAATACACTGAAAACAAATAGTCACCGAAATGTCAAAAACCCGTTGGTTGAGGTTGAGACCCCCCATGATCCTTACAGGAATTGTAAGGGATTTTTTTATTTATTTATATATGAATAAGATAATTATAACGATCCACAATACCGTATTACAAAAGGTAATATATGGTGGAGGGTCACCCTCCACGTATATCGCCCTAGATCCTCCTGTTTATCGCACTGGCTGTCCCTAGCTATATTGTTGTCGTCGATATAGTATTTTATTACAGATAATAATTCCTTTAAATGATTGAGATTGAGATGGAATATATATTTATTGGACCTGTCATTCAGAACCGCACACTAGGGCAGTATAGGTCTAGACACTTTAAAAGAGGGGTTTTTATTAGTTCGGTCATGTACAAATATTATGAGGGTGTTTTCTTTCTGTCCTGATAGCCCTTCCTTAAGATTAGGATGTAGTTTATACTTCTCATCATTTCATATTTTAAAGACACTAATTATTAATTAGAGAAGAAAAAAATTCCCGCCCTGTATCATAGATAAGAACCCTCAAAGCAGTATAAGAACCTTAAATTTACCAATAATTATTAATAAAATGTGACTATTACCTGGCAAAGAGATAAAAAAATTAGACGATAATAAATAAATCATACATTTTCTAGGTTTTCAAAATAATATTATGAATATAAATAAAACCCTTGAGTAATACCAATTGAGAAGTAAACGGGAAGTAGTTTTCTTAGCCTCGTAAACTAGTGATTGCAATTTAAAATCTAGATCAATGATAGAGAGCCGTGAAAAAGCATTATGTTAAACATCACCCAAACTCGATAATGGAACGGTTTTGCAAAACGATGATCGTTCGTTGAAGGGGATCAAGTAATTGTGTCGTAATTAATGAAATTGCTCCCGGTGGCAAAATTATGTGCGGTTGTCTGTCTGTTTTGAAGTACGAGTACCAAGGAAAGCAAAACGATCCACCATTCATCAATTGGGTCGTGATCCATAAGCAAACTGCAATGTAAACTGTTGTTGGGTTTAGTATATCAAATGAATACTTAAGTTTTTATTAGAAATGATCATATTAAAACATAATAAAGAAAAATTTGTATTTTATATCCTATAATTTTATTATCTAATTAATCAAGAATTTAGAAATTATATCAAATACCATATATTATATAAAACAAAAATAAAACAATTATACTAGTCCTCACAAGTACACAAGGGCTATCTCGTTAACCTCATTTGAAGAGTTGGTGGTTGCATTTTCCTTGTCCCTGTCAGTGCGAATTCTATTTAAAGTTGTCCAAAGGTTTCTCTTGAGCACGAAACCCGGAACTTCCTCCATTGGGTCCTCTACAATATCACCATTTGTTGGTTAGTTTTCTATCCATACCTGCCTCCAAAGTTCTTTTATGTTCATTTCCGCGTCCATATTTTGAAGAACAGTACTAAGATATTTAGAAACCAGAACCAATATTTATGGTAATTCAATTAAGAAAAAATCAAATTGATTACTAACTCAGAGCGCTTTATTGTAGGAGGCAAGAAAAATATCAAAATATATTTTCATTCCGAGCTATTAACATCTAAGATTGCAATTTTTAGTAGTTGAATTTTGATAAAATTTAAAACAAGTACAACAAGTAAAAGGAAAATTTGTGTATTTACATCATTTGTGATTATCTGCGGGTATTGAGTAATGTATAACTAAACAGTGTGTAATTAGGAAGGAATTTATAAAGGATGCTTAAATGTAAATAAATTTTTCAATAGAATTATATAAGTTTTAAAATGTATTCAAAATGCCAATGTATCAGTTAAAAATCGTATCATTCGTATAAATCTTTTTAAATTGCACTTATTAAAAATCTTTCCAATTCGTTTAATAGTTTTAATCTATTGGAATCTAATATCTGGGTTAAAGAAATGTAATTGTATAGATTTTATTTTAAATAGTTTGATTTTAATAATTAAAAATATATAGTTAGGAATTGACTTCCCAATGAGATATACAAAGACAGTCGCTAATTGTAATTGTATGTCAACAGGTTGTCTAAAACTGTAGTGGGTGTATTTCTGTTTAATAATAAGCGGGAATAAGAACGCTGGCAGAATAAAAGGGAAGGGATCGTGATGTAGTGTTGAAGTAGATTAATTCTCTACTTGATAACGAAAGAAAATTTTCCAAATTAACCCACTGTAGATTGCCTTTTGTATTTCTAATTGCTAGACCTATAACAATTATGAAATGCGATTGATGATTGTTAATAAACTCAAAAAAAAAATTAGCATTCAATTTTATAAAAAAAATAATGCGAACAAGTAAATTTGCTTACTCCTAGTTTCATATGAATATTCGGCTGTCAAGAGAGATAGAATCTGAGATGAAAATTCAAATTTAAGCTTCGTGAGATGTTTAACACATTTTTGATAATACTATTTTTGTAAGATTTAAAAATGGTTATTAATCTTAATTTTTGACTGAAAATTATTTAAATGTAAAGGACGAGTGTTGAATTGGCTAAAAATTTGGGTAGGAGTACTCAAACGTAATCGGTTCCATCAATCACTGCACGCGTAATTTAAACTGCCCCGAAGATCTCGCCATGTAAACGTCGATTTCCTTCACTCATTGTCCGCCGCAAAACCACATCCCCGGCCAGCCAGAATTCGAGATAAGTATTCGTGTAACTGGGCTAAATGCAAAATCGACTCTCGTAATTGTCAGCGATTATCCGAGATGCAATAATTTCTCGCAAAATGATGAATCGGAATTCGCATTAATTCGGTTTACGGCGAAATTTGTGCTCATATCTTATTGTGAAACATTCACGTCATGTTTTGCAGTTCTTGCAAATGAATTAATATTTATTTACATAAAAATAGTCGTTAAAGTTTTATTGAACAATTATTACACTTTGCAGTAATTTACTGTAACCTTGCAAATAAACTCGTAATCGTTTGTGTATGACGCTTAAGCGATAGATATTATAGTTTCTCTCTCGTGAATAACCAATTTAGTAATCAACTCGACCAAATCGAATAATTTATAACACTTTTCAAACGAAATGTGCAAAACTGTTTATGAATTTAAGAGCGTAATGATCATTCAAACCTCTTTTTATAGATGTAATTGCATCAATTTGCTATTGAAGTTTTAAATTAACTGGTTGTTAGTGTGTCATTTAATAATTAGCGTTCAATGCGGAAACAGAGGAAATAGTGATTATTTGTTTTGGCATTAAATGCAGTTAATTATCTAATTATCTAATATTTCAATATATATTTTAAAAAATATGTGAATGCTTTAGTATCGATTTATAATTAAAATATTAGATTTATGGTCAACAAATGCAACTTAAAATTTAATGTACGAATTAATTGAAATAGAACATTTACGAATATACAAATATATAATAGAGATTGTAATTATTCCGCATAAAGAGAAAATTTTTGTTTCGTCCATAATTGATTTAAAACCATATCTAATACATATTTGGGGCTCGCCGTCCTGACTTCCATTCTTTGTAAATTTCCAATCAGAAATACAAAATGTAGGGGTGCGTATTTGAATTCCTGATTCTAAAATTTATATAACTTTTGAAAGACGATAGTCGGAACCTTACAAGTTACCTGCAATGAGACTTTTGCATATAACGAGAGTTCACGAGACTAAGTCATAAACTGGGATCTTCTTCGAGAGGAAGAGGTGCAAAGTAGGATACGGAAAGACTGGCAATGAATGAAATTGACCACATGTTAAAAGTTTTAGACGAAGAAATGTGAGGAATATTATATTTTACCTTTCGTCTTTAAGGGTAGATACGCACCAACTAAACATGCACCAGTCTCATGAGACTAACCATCTCTCGAAATCTATTTTATGGTTTTTTCTCCGCTCATACGGATCGTTTCCTTTTTTGAAACGATTTCTTTCGATTCGGGTGCTCGCTGCAGAGCTCTGGTCCTTACAACAAAGACTGAACCATCATCTCTTGCCGACTTGTTTTTTTTATGTGTACTAGTATTTTTAAATTATTTTTGTTTTTTATTAAATATTGACTTGTGTAATGGAAAGATGTTTTACTTAATTATTAATGTGTGACGTAAAATTTTTATGTAAAGTACTCTTTCTGATCTCGCCTTCAAACAAGTGATTGTGCGTAAGGTAAACTACGCAAAAAGAACAGTTGGAATATATTTCCTTGACAAAGAAGGATATGTGATAAGCAAAAAATTAAAGGAGAAAATAACCATCTCTATTAAAACCTAACGGTGTAAAACGTACAAGAATAAATATTTATTATATGTATTACGTGTCGTAAAAGTTTTTTTTTTAAGAAATCTGGACACTTCCGAAAAAATTCGAAGAAAGTATTGTCATCTTTGAGAAGAAAATTCTTCGAAGCATTTATGATCTAATCCACCACGCCGATGGCAGGCGTATTCGATATACATAACTATATTCAATATATGAGGACGTTAGAGCATAGGACTTCATAAAATGTTTGAAGCTACAAAGGGTCGGACACGCAAATGGAATAAATCACAATAGGATCTCAAAGGAAAACGCCAAGATGATGGTCAAGTAAAGCTGTATTAGAGAATGTGGTCATTGGACCAAAAAAATCTCAAGAATTAAACTAGAGACTAAAGCCCGACTTGGACGGTCGCGCCGCTAAAGAAGACTTATATTTAGATTTGGTAGTCATTTTTGTCCTTAAAATTCTGTGCACATAGGATCCGAAAGATATGTCATCAGTAAAATAATGGCAGTTATCAGATTTTATAGTAAACCTCCTTTAAATTTGAGTTTTACCAAAATTTTAATTTAAATCCATTTATTTGCATTGGTATTAGTTTCGTGTACAAATATAATTTGAACTCCAGCAATTTTCCAATATTTCCATCAAAATTCCATTATAATTTTACCTTGGTTTTCGACAGGGTTTAGTATTAGTCAGCTTTTGTATGAAATTACCATATTGTGCTTCTAGGTGGCGCTTGATAAATGTAGACATAATAGTTTCAAACACAAAATATAAAAGAATAACAATATTAAGAAAAGTACCTGCAATTAAAATCAGGTTCCAATTTTAATGGAGGTGTTTTTCTTTGATGATGATAAACCTTTTCTAGTCTACGAGTAATGTCTTTTAATATTAAATTTATTAACTTAACCGCAATAAATCTGATGTCGAGGTACATAAGTAAGGAGTAGGAAACAATTAAAATGTAGTTGTCATTCGTGGGAGTTTAAAAGTGAACCGAGTGATTAATTAAAGAACAAGATCGGCTGTAGATCTCGTGGCAGAAATAATTAAGTAGTATAATACTATTTTAAACGGAGAAACAAGTGATAATTATCAATTCTTTAAATTACCAATTTAATTGCTGGTAATTAGTTAAGGAATTGATCTGAATAAAGGCTTCGATAAGACTTGAAAGTGTGTGGCTTTGCGTGTGAAATATTTACGCATAATTTGCAATTTATATATGGCATTCCTGTAAACATTTTCAGAATATGTTTGTGCTTTTCTTGCTGTCTTAACACAACTTGTTCTGTGGGGAGAGTAAGAGAGAGAGACCATGGAATACACCATCTAAAATAGATAAATCAGAATAAGCTTTTGGATCGATCGACTTCTTGGCATTCTAAAAATGGCTTTGAAAATTGTGCTGCAATCAATTATTTCGCCATAAAACTCAGCTCAAATGATGTATTCCTTTGCCTTTTGGTCCACGATATTTTTTCTCTTCGATGTACACACATCGATTAGCCGCGGCAGAGCCAGGTGCCTCGACTGTAAAAATATTGTAATTCACGTGTGTTACATATTACATCAATTATCGGCCATAACATTAGCGCTTAAACAGATTTTTCATTTCGGAACCCCCATTTATTCGCACGTCTATTTTTATGGCCTGGTACTTTACATCTCTCTGAATATTATTATATATGGACATGGCAATCAGACAATTCAATAAATAGAGCCGCCACAGACAGCCAGCCGTTGGAAAGATGAAAAATGGGCGCTAATTCTTTTAACCCTGAGCTTATTTGATTTCGCTTGTGGTCGCCTTGTTTTTAGTATTTTTATGCCTCTATATTTTTACAATCACATTAGGGTATGCTAGGGTTGTAATTATCAGAATTGATCCATTTTTATTTTGAATTGAATTGGTTGATGTACTACGGAATTATTTATTTTAGTTATCAAATTTTGAATCTGATGTCTCTCAGTTTTTATACCGATAAACGTGGAATTTCGACCAAAATATTATCATTTCCAAATGTTTAATTTAAGAAATATCTCTTATGAAAGTAAGTACTTGATAAGCGGTCTGTCAAGAACTCGAGATATATTTCTTGTGCGACGAGACAACAACCGTTCTGGGTCTAACCAATTGGATTTACGTAATCAAAGTTTTTAAATTCCTTTTCTATTCACGTGCCATCTGTTGACAGGTTTTTCCCACAGAAACAGGACACATATTACGAAGAAGACCAACTCTCTTATGACTTTCATCGGTATCCATTCATTGAATTGCAGAAAATTACTAGTATTATATAAAGATCCAGGCTCTCTTCGATTCTATGGATTCTATCCTTTGAGAACCTATCTGGAGTCGAACGAATAGTATTGACGATATTAGTTACTCGACAGTGTTGTTATTGAAAACGAGTAATGAATTTTGAAAGAAAAAAATTCGGTCTGAACAGGACTCGAAACCGGATACATCAAGTTGAGTTCTAATTGAAATCTAATACTTCCATGGGGAATCGGTTAAGCGTCGAATTTCCCATCGAAATATAAGATTTTTTCCTTATTTCAATCAAATAACGTCATCCAGTTGCGCCAAAGAGTTACGTGAGAGTTGTTGATTCTAGTGCAACAAAGACTCAAGTGCAACTCCTAACAAAAACATAGATAACTTTTTCCGGATTTTGCTACTTTTTCTCACTGCTTTAAACATTGTAACTTACTATTATATGATTTTCATCAAATAGCTTTATTTTATTTTATATAAATCATCCATTGACAACGACGTAACTGCATTTAGGGATCAAATTTTGGAGTTGAAATTCATGATATTCAATCTTAGCCCCTTTGTAAATGAAAGTAAAGTAGAAACTCTACATAGTTTTGAAATTCGATTACTCTGATGTCACTTACATCGTTTTCAATTACATGCTTTGTGCAATCGCAAATTCTTTTTTGGTCTTGTAAAATTAACATTTTAGCACTTACATTTGACGCGCGCTAGCTAGAAGGGCAACATGCAAAATTCATACAAAAAGAGAGTTTGCTTTGTTTTCAACTCTGTTTTTAAACTGCGTCAGCTTTAAATGTATTGTTCTGGAAATTACCAAATTGAGACGTTCACCATCTTGCATTAGTATTGGTTTTGTGTACAAATATAATTTTAATATTATTATTTCTTTACGTTGTCTTTCTACAGGGTTTAGGCCTATTGTCATTCCTTCATACTGTCGATATAATGTTATTTAGAGAGTTTAAGAGTTTATTAACGTAAATTTTTTTTACAACCTGGTCGCGAGAGTAACTTGAGCTTTTACGAAGAAAACCAAAAAATTTCTTTTCGAGTGCTTGGGAACATCAGCGAAACCACGGGCAAGGGTATTTCTACACCTATGCGCAGTCATGTTGATCGCTATTCTATTATCCCTTGGCTTTAAAAATAACCCGCACGAAATTGTCCACTCTGACTCAATTCTGTGGGCTGGACATCATGAAGCTTACAATCAACTCTGGTCTCAAGTCGGCAATTGTGTCTCGGTCATTTTTCCATTTGTAACAAAATTTAAAATTAGAAAAATAACTATATATTATAGAAAACATGATTATTTAAAAAAAAGGTATTTCAAAAAATTAAACCAATTTCTAATTTAAAACCAGATTATTGCCAAATTAATCTACTTCAAAATATAATTTTTGTGATTATCGAACGCCCCAGATAGAATTATTGTTTATCTTAAAAAGAGAACTAAGAAAATATTTAAAACTGTAACTCTGGAATGTATATAAATCTGAACTTTCCGCGAACTTGATATTTTTCAACAGCAGCAATGTTAAATTTGGCAAATGTTGGAATGTCAAAATATTTTTATTACAAGTTAAATGAACCTCCAGAATGGCAATGACAATGAGTGGGTGTATTGTGGCTTGTTTTGAAAGAACAGTATAAGCAAGAAGAAAACAATTGAAACGATTAATAACCCTAGTTTAGTGAAGAGTAAAAGTCAAGTAATTGAGTCAGCAACGGCGGAAGAGATCGATAAAAGTATGGTAACATTAAAATTAAATGCGAATTATAGAGCACAAAAAGGCAATAAAAGCCGAGCAGTAAAAAACTAGTTCTTCGCGATGTTGTTCTGATATTTCGGGCGAAGCGAAACGAAACGAAATCAAAAATGCCAGGAATGTGTAGGTGTGAGCTCACCATTTATGTCCATCTCTGAGGCATATATAGAAGGCGAAACTGGATTCAGGTTTCGTTTTTTTGTCGCCAATTATTCATCAAGTTTAAAGGCTTTTATTTGAAGCGAGAGGAACAAGAGACGGCAAAAAGACGTCTGAAAGAAAGCAAAAGTTCTTTTTCTGCAGCAGGGAGAGAGAATGAATATATTATTTTCTGCAGAGAGGTGCTTGAAACCGAGATGGAAAAGGCCATTAAAATGAAGCTGTTGGTTTTGGAGACCTAATTAATTAAATGGAGGGAAGTTTAAGATTCTTCAATATTTTTCGATCAAAGGCTACAAAAGAAGAAGAGGCGTTAAAGAGTCAACGATCAAGCCGTCAAGCTTATCGTAATTGAATCTCCAATAACTCCAAAGAGGCAATTTGGTAATTTGTCAATTCCGATTCCAGAGTTGGAAGCCAAACTACGTCCTCTCCATCTCTCTATTCCGTGGTGGTGGTCATAGAGAACTCGTTTATTCGTGGCTATCATAATTTATCGTGTTAAACTTTAAAGTGGCTTGTCCATGTCGAAAAAGTAAACGAACTACAGTCAATTTACCAAAATAAAAATTATTATTCTTTTTAATATATTAATCGTGACTTGAACTGTAATCCTCCACTCGTCTCTTTCTCTTTCCTTTGTTTGGACAGCAGCAAAGGCCTCGCTTTTGGGCATTGCTGGTTGTGTGTGCGCCGCGCGCAAATTAATTTAATTAATGTATATCGTTTTCCCTCCCGAAAAGAAGAACTTAACGGCTTGGCGTTTACTCAAATAATAATACAACAGAGGTAAAGGGAGCTTATACCAGAATATGATATGTAATTATTATGGCCAAGCTGAGTAGAATTTAATTCGGGCAGCGCTCAGAGAGCAGTCATTTCAAAAATTCTGAATGGTAAAAGCGATGTGAATTTCTGCGGTGGCGGCCTTAATTCTTACTACTGATGCACAATGGTTCGAGAGGAATATATATACAAGTATTAACAAGATTATGAAATGTGTACTCATTTTATCTATAAAACTCTAGTTATCTTCCGAACAGTATTATTAGAGTTTCATAATGTTTCACATTCTCGTTCAAGTGCAAAACAGAAAATTATTCAGATATAGTAATAATACACTCATCCGGCTCGGTGTTTCACATTCGTTTTGTTTGTGAAGTTTTTGTTTTAATTTTCAAGCAGTGCATGAAAAGTGATTTTTATACAGGAACGTGTTAAACGCACATTCGCACACAAAAATGGGTGTGAGAAATAGAGTGTTCACATGAAAATGTGCCCAGAACAACTTAGTAAGAATTTGGGTGGCTTTATCAACATGGCGTTTTCATAGTTTATTTGGTTTTCGAATTATAAGAAGAACTGTAGGTTGTACTCTTATTAAAATTATATCAGTTAATAGATTTTATAGTGTCTCTTCTTTTAATTTATAGTTCTAGGAAATTTTAGTAAAAGTACATGTTGTGTGATAGTATTGATTTCTTGGTAAAATGGTAAAAATATTGACAGTTAGTGCAAAATGATTAAAATTGAGCGGCACAGGGGCTCAACGCAAGACTTTTGTTTAGTTTATGCACATAAATTGTATGGGAGAGGATGTGAGCACTTTAACATAACTCTGCATATGGCCTAATGACCGGTATCCTTAAATAAAGAAAACCAAACCAACTACTTCTTAATATAAAAGTTCTAATTTTTAAGGGGTCACAGAGAAAAAGTTATATCTTGTATCCTTCTCTTGCACATAGTTTATGTACTCGTGATTCATCTGAGAGATCCGATATTCACTTTTCATTGAATATTCATAAACCACCCGTTAATAACTCAATACCATTAAAATGACCATTTTACAGTACAAACTCCATTATAAATACAACTTTCATATAGATTTGCTCAATTCGATGGAGGTTTAAAATTAAAAATATTGAAAAAGCACTAGTGTTTTAAAGATTAAATTAAAGCAAATGTGTTATGACAATGACAGAAAAATTTGAATGGCATTATATATATTTTATGTTACTAAAATGTATAAAAATTATTAAAATGAATTTTTGTATATTTTGATAAATATTGTATTATATTACTGATAAGCCTTTATATCACAAGTGTCATAATTAAGATTTCGTCAATTTAACAAGATATTTTAATTATACAATCCAACTCATTTCATAAGAAAAATCACTGAAAAATTTAGTTTTTAAAACTTTATAATTATAATTGAATCAGAATTATTTTCATGAAGCTTTATACCACAGTGCATCTTCTTTATTTTTTATTCCCAATTTTATTTAATTCTGGAAGGTGCTGAAGACTGAAAATTCCATCAAAATATTCTACGGTGCCGCTCTTTGGCATTGCCATCGTCAACTCTGTTATTGTTTAAACGTTTTGCTATGCCCGGACCAGATGACACGAACCGATGATGGGAAAGACGCCAGGCGGACACACATTTGATTAATTTGTAATTGTTTCGACGTGGCTTCTCCAAATAGATGATGACCCGGGACTCGGATTCGGTGATATTTTTCCAGCCCAGACCCGGTTAACGCCTCCATTTTCATGGTGTGTTGAACCTGGTTTTTGTCGGAGTGTCTCTCTAGATTATCAGGCAAATTACACTAATTTATTCCCCTGTGCTATTCTTACCCAATTGGAGCACTTGAAACAATAATCATTTGTCATAACAGTTTTATTTCGTTTTATTTTTTTCGCAAAATGAAAAATGGTTAAATATTGAAGTGAGTCAAAGCGCGGCTAAAAATAAAATCTAGCTTTTAATATGACGGGTTTGTCGGGAATCATTTAGAGGTATCGATTTTGTGTCAACGTTTCAACAAACGAGTATTTCCGGCAAATAATCTATTACGTTTAATAGATATTTAATTCTTTAATTAACAATCTAAACAATTAGTGATAATCTTTTATTGTAAAATAATTATAGAAACGTGACGATGGTTTAGTTTAAAACGTTTGTGAAATAATAATCTAAATTATATTTGAAGGTTTTTATAAAAAATAGTTAAATCGCTAATACATAATATTTTACACTTTATTTCAAATAGTTTTCCTTTAATTTAAAAATTATCGAAGAATATCTCATTATTTATGAAGCTCCTTATTCGTGGTTCCCGTATTTTCGGTTTGAATGAAAAAAATTGAGACCAAATCCTTTTAATCGCGGATCTAGACGACATACGAAACCATATTGGATAGTATGGATTTTCTTGATTAAAATTGAAAGATATAAATTTCTTTAACCCATTGTCCATGTCGAAACTATAAGATTAATGCATCAAACCTATCGTAGACTACACATTTATGTATTCACGTATATCCGTATTATTGAATATCTTATGCTAACGTATAAAACGTATGATATACCACTTGTTTTGGTCTTAAAACAAAGATCTACACCCAAAAACTTGTATGTTTGGGTTTAGATGACATCGGAAGAAGCAATTGGACTATGAAGTAAATTTATTGTATTCGTTTATGGAGTCATCAATCCCAAAACACAAGGAAATCCATTGACAGATGAAAAAAACTCTTTCGTAAATCAGGTTAAGAAATAAAAAAAAAACTTTGTACAGTGCTAAAAGATACGCTTCAGCACTTCACCATTGAATGGATGTTTTTCATTTGGTGCTATTATTTAGCTCGCAACAGTAATTAATAAAATTAATTTAAAAAATTGATTTTAAAATCATATTTGTTTGAATTTTTAAAATTAATTTTAAATGAATTTATTTTCAATATTAAATTAGGGGCGAAGAACCTGCTCGCGGATTATAACTCTAGTCGTCCATGTGCACGAAAACATTTCATTAAATATAAGGTGAACAACCATACGCCCCTCCACGTAATTGGCCCTAGCTCTCCCTGCCTAACACTATTTCCGACCCTAACTAACTTATTGCTAACAATACAGTAATATCTTTAAATAATCTTAGAAGCGTTTTGATTAATAATAAGTGTGTTCATTGAACTCGTCATTCAGCACCGCATACTTGGACAGTATAGGTCTGGTCACTTTATGGGATAGGTAACATATGTTAATATGAACAGTTAGTATGAATTACTAGTTATTTTCGGACTATATTATAAGAAGATGTTTTGAGAGTGCACTGAAAGATTTTATGAAATTGGATTATAAATTATACACGTTAGCGGTTTTTTTGTGATAAAGTGCAAAAACAAAGGATCATGGGAAATCTCAATCAACTAGTTTTGACTTTTCATTGACTATTTATTTTCTATGTACTAATTAGTAGCACTTAGAGTGGTTTTAAATGGGATCCAGGATTCGGTCTGAAGCAAGTAGGCAATCGGAGTACGTTACCAGTACCACTCGATCATAAAGGCTGATAAAAAAATGCAATTTGAAGATAAAACTAAGAAACCTTTGTAATTTTGAAGATTCTGTTAAAATCATTTTCGAAATGAATGAACTTTAATTCCATAAAGACACAATTAAAAAATTAAAAATTTCTTTTTAAGTTTGTTTAACCAAATATAAACTAATTATTTTCCAGTTATACATTTTGAACAATTATCTATAAAATTGGTAAAAGAGCAGTCACGTGAAATCCATTACATGTTATATCTTTTTAATGCAAAATTATACGCCAATAATTTGATAATTTGTGGCGATCTAACACCATTCGAAAATAAAATTGGCAATTTTATGTAAATGTTTCACCCATTATAGAATTTATTTCCCATTTTAGCAAAGCGATCACTTAAATCCATTGATATACGAGAACTGTTCTTACGGTTGTTCTTGAAATTGGACAAGAGCAGCGTGCGATAATGAAAGCGAACTGGGGGCAAAACTGAGCAACACGATAAAGAATCAAAGAGAAAGCGACAATTTAAAAAAAATAGAAATAATGTGGATCCCATTAGACTGCAATTAGTTGAAATTTATTGTTAGAAAATGTGCGTTCGAAAAAGTGCTTTGATTCACTTAAGATAAAGCAAAAAAAAAGCGCGCGCTTCAGTTAGCGAAATGTAATAAAACGGAATGCCTTAGACGAAAAAACACAGAAGAGTTATTGATCGTTTATGGGCAATTGCAGAGGCAGCGCCAATCAGGTATGGATTGTTGAAATGGCAAAGCGTCAACCGGTCCACTATGTTCATCTATCATCGTCTTCTTCTTTTCAGCTTTTCAAAGGAGTGTGAATGTCTGGGTCGTCATCACGATGCTGTGAATCAAATGAAGATTGATAGAGTCAACCAGAAGAAGCCAGCAGAACCAGTAAAAAATGAATGCTCTACGCTACTAACGCGAGTACTTTCGCGTAATTTGCAGTAAAAGACATTAAGGTTGGATTGGAAATTAGATTTTTATTTGGTAAATGTCAAATTAATGAGGCAAAACTGTGCATTTAATTGAGTTAAACTCTAGGGCAAAAACGGTCGATTTTAATTACCATTAGAGATCGATAAAGATTTAATAGGCTGTTGAAAAAGAAATTTTCTATTAATGGATTGAAGACATTTTTAACATAAAAAGTATGAAATATATCGAATTTCCACATTATAATTTACCCAAATTGCATAGAAATAATAAAAATCTAAAAGAATTTAATAGGCATTTTATTAATAAAGAAAAAGTCCATTTATAATTTCCGGAACTGATATAATTAAGTAAAAGTGGATTCTTTATTTTTCTATTGTTTTGGGTGAAATTAATTAGCTCATTTATGCCTTTTACTTGTTTTTCGATCATTATTTGGACAAACTGGGTATTTTACACTCCACAATCCCCGTAAAGACCAATTTAAAATTAGATACTTACAGGTTTCCCTAATTGATGCAATTAAAGATCAAATCAACCGTATTATTAAATTCATTACTTAGTTTCATTACTTTCGCTTTTCTTGAAGTTTTTTTGTGTGGAATATATAAAATAATGGATAAAAAGAAAACAATAATTTTTACTAAAAACCTTTCCTATGTGTTGTTTAAGATCTTTATACTAAAATTATTGTAAATATAATATAATTAGCGCATTATGGTTATGTTTATGGTAGATTGGGAGCAGAACCCCCTCGAGGATAAGAGAAAAGTGTTTTTATTAGCCCCGCTATTCGGCACTCCACGCAAGGGCAGTATTGATCCAGCTTCTTTTAAGGAGAGTTCAATGTTAGTAATTTCGACAGTTACTTAGTATAAATTAAATCAATGGATGATGGTATAACGAAAGGGGTTAGGGTTAGTTGAGGTTAAACAGTTACCGAGTTTAATGTTTGCTTTATAATTTATGCAATGTTTTAGGCCTTTTTAGGAGTAATATTTATACAAATTATCTGGCGATATTTGACAAAAGTATAATTAATAAAAACTTTATTATAATAAATAAATTAGAACTTAGCTTCGAACATTATAACGAATAGACGAAGAATTCACTCCGGAGCTAAAGACATTATTTATTTTCGTCATCAACAATGGCTCTTTAAGTCCATTTACTATATCCAATAGTCCATATCTTCTAGTTAAAGTTCATTTATTGCTGAAATAACATTTAGGGCTTTACATTTTTTAATAACTGAGGAAGAATATTGTTATTTGCGATGAAACGCATACTTACTATACGTAATAGTCATTTATTCTTTCTGCTACAATCCTGGGTTCATTGAGGAGAAGAAGAATTTAAACAAAATATATAACTGCATTCATTTGTATTTTGTTTTGTTGAAAGAATTCGGTTCAGTATAGAGTTAAATATGTTTAGTATTTAATTTATATGTAATTTTACAGGCTTGTCTTCAGGGTGGCCTATTTTTAGGATAATCTTTGAAAAGAAAAAAATATATTTTTAATTCTTTATTTCACAAAAAAATAACTAAATAATCAACTTTGAAACTCTTGAAATCATTTTCTTATTGAACGACCTGATATTGCAAAAGTGCATACGGTAAATGTCACATTAGTTGCAGGCGAATTTAAATAACCGCGCAACATGATCTCTGTGCCACCAAACTATGCAATTTAGATGGGTATGGGAACCGATGATGTAGATTCCGATCACATTGCGTGCCTTGCCAGTAAACGAAATATCATAATGAAATAATTACACCCAGCCAGGCTTCTTCCACGGCAGCAGCAGAAGCAGAAGCATTGAAGTCTCGTCTCTTCTGCCGATGATGATCGTGGTGGTGATTGGAGGGCGAGCAGTGTACATGAATGGAGTACGAAAATTGGAAAACAAGAAAAGTGATCATTAAATGGTGTGCACATGTATGAATCAGCAGCTCTGGAAATTGCTAAATAATGGTGAAATTAGATATTTGATGATGGACCTTCGAAAAAAGCGAAGAAATATAGGAGGCGCTGGCTGAGCAGAGAGCGAAAAAAAAACAAAAGAGAAGTTTTGAGCAATTGGATCACAATTATATTGGCGTGGAAATGAAAAGCGAAAATGCAGAGGAAATGAAAAGTTGAATAGACGATTTGAATGCAATTTAGATGCGAAAATGATTGTTTGTCTGCAAAACGACGATGACGACGATGGTGCAGTAATAATTGCAAACTTGGATTAATGCATTTCGCAGTCGATTTATTTGATGCTCCTTTTACCGCCTGCTAAGATCAGTCTGTTTTCTTTATTTTTCCGGTGCGCGCTCGATGACTGATGGAATAAGTCTTCTCTAAGCTGCTGCTTTTATGACTGGGATCCATTTATCAAAAGACCCCGTAGGAATGAATCCATTTGAAGCCGCCAATTATTGTTTTTTAGATTCGTTCCAACTTTATTTTTTTTCCTCCCCTTTTGCCAAATCCATTCTATGCAACGAATGAAAAAACGGCAAATTCTCAGCCAAATGAATTAAAATCCGGGCTCTGATTGTTGCAGTTATTCTTATTCAATTTATATCAAATTAATTTATTTGCGCAGACTTTACGGTTTGATGACGAGAGCGAGCCGAAGATGTAAAGTGGAGCACTTGGCGCGAACACTGTTCAGTGCTTGTGGCGCAACCCAGAACAAAGAACGCTCTCCTCCAACCCTGAGAGACTTTTCTGATTCCTCAAGATCTCAGCCCAGACAAGTGTCTCTAGATAAATTGTGTTATTAAACAACCAACTAGAAGCACTAGAGTTGCCAACTGTATTATAATATTTCGGAGAATTCTACTGTATTTTTAAGATACTTTTTACTTTAACTACTTGTCAATACTTAATATCAACAATGGGTATTGAAACAAGGTCGAAAAGCGAAACATTTTTAAATACCCCTCTTTAAATACACATGAGCAACGAACACTTTTGCTGTATGTTTTAAGTATAGATAGAGTAGTTCCTACTGATTTCAATAAGAAGTAAACTATTTTTAAATACAAATTATTATTTTTTCCTTAAAGATAAGATTTTTTTTTAAATGAATAATTCCAACAAGCTATTAAAAATAATATTTCATAAGAAATATATTATTGTATGTAAAAGGCCTATGATCTAGTGCGACTCTTTGTCTTTATAATCCTTTTCCTCCTTTGCTCTCGGTTAATATCAATTTCCTTCCAATCACGTACTCTTAATAGACGTTCTGCTAATTCACTAATACTTGCCGGGATCTGCCTACTGGTCTTTATCCTCTCAGCCGCGCATTTTAGGGAACCGGTTTTCATCTAACCTGTCCCGTAGTTTGTTTAGTTCCGCAAACTTCAACTCGTCATCGTCCTGATACTTTTAATAAACCTCCTAGTTTTGTCAGATTCTCATCTGTATCGAATACGTCCCCTAATGTTCGTATATTATTTCGTTCTACTCGTTTAAGTCGTTCTCTAGTGGCTCTTCTTATAGTCCATATATTACTGCCATAACAAATATTGGGATGGGCCTAACTTTTATAGAGTTTTATAACTATATTTTTCCTTTAGTGTATTCTTTCGATTTGACGACTTTTTGAAGTGAAGAATTTATTCTGTTTGTTGCAAATTTTCGCCTTTGGATTTAATCCTATTTTCGCTTCCTTTGTTAAGGTTATCAACTATTATTCCATTGATTGGATTACTTGAAGGAGATGCAGTTCATATTATTTCCATGTATTTAGTCTTTTCCGTGTTGGTCTATAATACAATGTGGCTGACAGATTCTTTCAGTTGGTCTTAAATCTCAAAAGCGTAATTTTTTTCATTGCTCATTATATTATAAGCAATAAATTGGCTTTAAAATGTTTATTTGGTTTGGTTCATTCTAAATATCGGTATTGCATAATATAATGCTTTGTTTAATAATATTGGGACCAATCCATCTCCTTGTTTCAGTCTTGTATGAGTTGGAAATTTGTCTATTGTTTAATAATGCGTTCGTACCCTGGACAGTGTATTCGTTATTGTCATTTTGGTAAGACGTACCAATTTTCTTGATATTCTGAAATCTGTCATGAGTATAATTTATTACAATCGTATTTTAAGGTTCACCTTTTTACAATGCCTTATGTCAGAAGTAGGAAGTATGACAGGCATACAAGATTATAAAAAATGAATAAAAATTTGATTAAAAAATACTATAAAGAAGCAAATAAAAGTAAAATTAAGAGTTAGTACTATGGACATTTTTTGTTTTATTCTAACAAGGAAAATATATTTCAATATGTTTTCTGAGTTATTTGGCAAAACTTATAAATTTTCCAAAAAAAATTATAATAACGTGGTCTATAAATGTTTCACCCCTCTTCTAGCCGAGTGGTAATGCATTCGATTGCCTCCTCGGCCGTGGAGTAAGCAGTAAGGATTGATTGGATCCATTTTCAACAAGTCTAGGTGCTATTAATTGACTAATTGGCTCAAAACAAATAATCATAAAAAGTCTGAGCCCGATAGTAGAGTTTAATGATAAAGTTCTTTACAGAAATTAAGGAAAATTTTTTGTCTATAAATTTGAAGAAAAAAAAACTCTTTTTATAAAATTCATTTCCACATATTAAAAAACAAACTAACCCATATAAAAATCGGTTCTATGGCAACCCTAAGCAGCTCTTCTAAAGTACATATCTTTGTTCTCCTATCGGTTTCAAAAGAGAGATCAAAACTTTAAGATCTCGAGCGCCGCCCGTCTGATTGGAAAACTGATAATCAGCCCAGTTGAAATTGGTATCTTGATGGAATGGAGTGTATTGTTAAGATATTGGCAGAGCACTAAATCAATTAAGGAGGTAAATAATCTCATAAGCCAAGATAACATTTCAAAATCACATAAATTAATTCCAGACACATTCCTACCTCCCGTTAGCGAAAACGACTAGTTTTGCATTTTATGGCTGTTCTTTGCCACTTCCGCTAAATCTGATCGAAAATTTGTTAATGGACCGTTTAAAAACAAATTCTTTGTAGGAATAAAATAAAAAATTGAGGATTTTATTGGCCATAAATTTGGCCATGAGACCCTAATTTGTTAATTTGCCAACTTTAGAACAAACATTCTTGTTAGTGCACCTGAAGATAGACACCAACTTGAAACACGTTTTGGTAAATTTGGTGCACTTTAAAAAATAAACTGTAAAGGAAAGATAAAATCATTGTATATATCTATATGTAAAATTAAAAGTATGTAGATATATATCAAGTTCTTAAGAATAAAGGAAATGAAATAGATTAGAAATTAATCTAGAAAAACACATTTGGTTAGGATTCGTTTTGAGCAATAATATGAGTGTTATATTATTGGAATGTCCCACAAGAAATTTTACACTTTGAGTGGTTCAATTTCGATCGTTCACCAAAACAATAATGTTCATTGTAATATATTTTTTATTAGTAATTTCAATAATTCAGTAATAATTAATATAAGTTAAATTATAAGTTAAATTTTTAATTATATTTTTATAGGATAATCAAAGAGTACTTGTAAAACTATAGTTTTCGAGGTTTACAATCTATAAGTCCGATTTGGTAAAGTCAGGATTATGATAATATGATATTATTATAGGAATAGAGTGAATTTAGCTAAACATTTGTCAGAAATACTGATTAAAATTTTTAATAAGGATATATGACCATGAGAAAAATCGCCTCTTCTACTTGTAATGACAATTTATGAGCAACGATTTGAAATATTCATTTAAAGATTATTAGCTTTACTTACAACACTAATGAAGTAAATAAAACAGTCGAAAATTTTTTCTGTAACTGAATTGCTTGTACAAAAAAATGTTTATATTCTTACTCGCAAATTATACGATTAAAATAAGACACACATTTGAAAAAGACATCCATTTAATTTTTCTTATAAAATACGGGATATTTTGATCTTTAACTGTATGAAGACCTTCTGTGATAATTTTAGGTAAAAAACAACAAGTCTTTAGCCCTTATGTTATCTTTAAGGTAAAAATTTAAACCCAGAATCACTCGAAACAAGGCATTTCTTACTTTAGGGTAAACACACGACGTTTCAGCAGAACTGTATCTACTTCCATAATCCAGACTGTTATTACTGGCATCTTATCATAAAACCTTACGTATACCTTAAAGTGGCTAGACCTATACTGCCTTCGGGTGCGGTGCTGAATGGAGGGTCGTATTATACTTATATCCTTTCCTATCCAAACGCTCTCCAGATTATTTATGAAACTACTATCAGAGTATCAATATGTTAGTTAGGGAGAGCTAGGGCGAATTACGTGGAGGGGCATATGGCTGTCCATACATCTAATGACACGTTTACGTACATCTGGACAATTATCTATAACCACCGAGCAGGTTCTGCGCCCACCAACCAATATCATAAAATCACATCAAATACGCTTAAAAACTAATCAATTATAGGTAAGAAATATTAAATTTTCATAATCAAGAGCTGAATCAAAATATATTTGAAGGATATGCTCATGCCTTAAAAAATTTAATTAACGGTACTAAAATTTTTAATATCTCTAAAAATGGACTAATTTAACACTAAAAGATTACTTACTTTTTTATACATTTATAAAACTTATTTGATGGTCCTAGTTTCTGTGTATCTGAAGGGAGTGATTTTATCCCTTATAGAGTTCTTAAGCTTCTGGAGCACAGAATGAGATATTCAATCATACAACTTATTTCTTATAAACAGAGATATATGGTATAGTTTAAAATGCAGTTTGTTTCAATTAAAAATATTGAAAAATAAAAAAAAAATTATAGTGTTTGAAAATTTGGAGTCCAGGTGTTAAGTTTCATGTGGGACAAACCAATACTCGTAAACTAATATTTTTATCAAGGCCGCTCAACCTTAACTAAGTTGTCCAGATATTGGCAGTTTAATGTGTGACGCCATCGACTCCGCTGTTGTTGATTTTGTATGAACTCGAAATGAGGACTAGACACATGTGTATTGTTATCAAGATAGTGTACCGAATTTAACACTTTTTCTTTAAAATTTCAATACTTTTTTGACCAAATTTGATAAGAGATTTTTTCGATATTTTGCCCATTTAAGCTCAGAATAACGGACATTTAGCATATTAGAGTCAAAAAATATTGTCTTGGGAATGTATTGATAGTATATAACTACTTTAAAAGTCGTTTATCATAAAATTATCATTAATTTCCTTGCATACAGCGGAGTCGATGACGTTTCCACTACTACTACCATCACAGATCTGGATAACCTTATTGTTAAATTAGCGTTGATTATTATTATTAAAAAATTAAATTTTACCAATTTATTGAAGTGAACTAAAAAGGCAATGAGGCGTAAATTTATAAGGCAATGTTTCACAAAAGTTGGTCCACATTTTATAGAGTTTATTCATTTTAGTCAATGACATAATTAACTGTACAATTTTCAGAAAAAAGAAATTTCAATATTTTAAGATGATAATTTACTATAATTATTTTCGATGACTGCGGTGATTTTTTAATTGTTATATGAGATATGTTACATAACAATAAATTATAACTCTGGTCGTAATCTTGCAAAATTGAGAATTGCAATATTAATGATAAATAATGTAAAATTAACTGCTTTTATAAATATTATGTGAAATAATTTATAAACTAATCAAATTTTGCTTATATTTCCATTTTCATGATGTACATTCCAAAAATTAGTTTAAAAATGAAAAAAATGCTTCTGAATTCTAAGAAAAAATCAGAATCCAATGATTTTCATATCTTCAACATTCAAGAATTTTCATTAATCAATGAAACCAGTGGTTAGTTTTGTGATTCATAAGTCCCGCTGATTTTCATTCAGAATTATGGACTGTATGAAAGGGAATCCGCTAATTATAGAGTTTTTGGCGAAGGGTGGCCGACTTCAAGTTTCGCAAATAATAGGGTTAGAAGACAGAGATGAATTTGATCTGAGTTGTTGTCTGTTTAAATCAGGAGCCTATTAATTTACGATTTCGAGCCATAACGTCCATGGTCGTACCCACCCTTGCTGGCCAGTCCCGTCCAGTCCAGCGACTTGATGAGGCTATGGTGTGTGCAGTATCCATTAATGGCCACCGATTCTTTCTTTCGCTCAACATATCGCAATCGCTTAATATCATAAAAATTTCATTCGCAATTTTGTGACTTTAATATCATGTTATGCGTATTTTACGAGATTATGATTTATTTTTTATTCAACGCCAAAGTATGGCTGAAAATTAGGGTTCTTAGCAGAGATTTATTTTAAGATATTGAATTTCGTTTCTGTTTCCGTTTCTAATTAAGTTTAAATATTAGACCAAAAACCAATAAATAATTATATATTTATATATATATTTTATAATTAACACCGATCTGATGCATCACAATTCGGCAAACTCTCACGAGGTCAGTAAAGGTCAGATACAGTATACGGATGGGTTTATGTTACATTAGAATGATTGTTATTGGTATCTGGTGTATGACGGGTAGGTATTCAAATAGGTTCTTACTAGAAAAGATTTTTTTAAATACCGTGCCAATTGTAAAGAACATTAAATATAATATTTTAATTAAATTGAATTCAATTTTATCACATTTTTGTTACACAAAATTGATATTATCATACTTAAATTTAATCTGGTTTATAGTACAATTGCTTTAAAGAATTCTTTAAAGCACCAGTGTATTTTCTTTATATTTAAGTGTGACCTCCGTGAAAGAAATCCAAAAAAATTATATGGACGTCACAATAAAACGGATTATATAAATTTAAATATAACGTTTTAAAACAGATGCACATTTCTCTGTAAAACAGAACATCATGGATTGTTTAAATTTCAATTTAACATATTAATTGAAAGATCAAGGTGATATTTCCCATATGCAAATAAGATAAACAAGATATAGCTTTCTCCATCTTCCCATGGAATTTGAAAAGGAAAAGAAAACAATGTGAGGGAGATAACAAATTCTAAATTTGATTTTAAGAAAACGAATGTTCTTTTCTTAAATTTTTTTGTTAGTTTATTTAAAAATACATAAAATTTTGTATAAAACACAGTCGATAAGTATTATTACATACTCGGGCCTTTTTTTAAGGCACTCGCTACGTTCGTGGCTTAAAACAATACTCTTGATTAATAATGCTTTATCTTATCGACCTTATTGTATAAATAAATATAACAATACTAATTTAGTTGAACTTTGCAAACGAAAATATAAAGAAAATATTTAATTTGATTAATGAACACAAATAATCTAAAATTTCAAGAGCACATGAATTATTGAAAGTAAATATATTTTATGAACAATATTCGTTAAGAGGGTTATTTTTAAACTAGGTTAACGAATAAAGAAAATGTTTTAAAAAAGGTCTGTCGGTTTTATAATCATTATTGGCCGAGTTTTATACAAGACATTGTGCATTATTAAACAAATCAATTCAGAAGTCTACATTTTTTTTAAATTTCTTATGAAAACTATACTTTTTTTTGTTCTACACATAAAAAATCGGTTTATTAAAATATATTTCACGGTTTCTACAGTAACTAATTGACCACGAAATTGACTTCTGTTAATTTGCATAAAGATATTAAAGTGCTCTTTAATTGTTAGAAACCCTAAAACAATCCCCCTAGAGGCGATATTCGCGCAGGAATTTTTATTTTATGGGGAGTAAATAAGTGTAGGCAGGCATCATGTTCAAGTAAACGACTACACAAGGTCCGCTCTGGTGCAGTGCTGACGATTGGTGACGACCGAACCGAACCGTTCTGATCGGTATTGGTGCAGTAAACAAAAGGAAGAACAACGGGGCCGGTTTGAAAGAGGAATCGACGACGCTCCAGGGCATCCATCAATAATAAAATTCGTACAGACTGAACATCACTTTTAACATTTTCCTACGAAGCACTAATTATAGAACAGTTTTCTAGACAAAATCAATTCAACACCTTACCTGCTAATTGGACAAAACACGTTCCAATCGGATTCTGATTAGAAAGGTATTTTTATACGGCTCAGCTGGTTTACAATAACATTTTTTTTTCAATTTTTATTTATTACTGTAAAACCGGAAAATGAATGACGATCTGAAATCATGTTGCAGAAAATTTTTCTTCTTCAATTTAGATGAATTAATCAAAATAAGTGTTTTAATACTTGTTCCTGTTTATAATTTTGATACGAGTATCATTGAAATTCTATGGAAACATAATTTAAATTATGGATTTTATTGCATAAAATTAATAAAGTGAGTCTAAACTTTGTTCTGTGAAAGACGTTTTTATATTACAAGTGATTTAAACCACTAGTATTTTTTCTTTATTATTATATTATTATTATTATATGAAAAACATCACAATCTCTCATTCTAATTATTATGAAAACGGATTTTTACGTTAGAATTTTCATTCGCAATTTTCCATTTCGTTGTAAAATTAAATTCGTTAACATGAATTCTGATTTTGAATAAATGTATTTTGCAAATTTTAAGTTTTTCTTTGCAGATTTGAGTTTAATTGATTGATAATTTTTATTTAAACCAATTTAATTTATTGTTTAAAGAATAAATAAACGTAGTAGTTTTAAATATGAATATATTTTATCTCTTAATAATTATTTGATTAGAAAGAAACAGATATATTTAAGATAAATAAAGTCAGGTATATAATTTTTTTTTATTATGTTAGGAAGAAACATAACTTTGCAGAGCAATTCAATTAAAAATGCATTAAATATTGTATAAAACACGATCAATGTGCAATTTTAAACAACCGTGCCTTCTAGAAAGCACTCACTACTCTCGTGTCTTTTTAGACTCTTGTGTTAAATACTCTTGGATTTTTTTAAACTAGTGACATACTGGGGTGTATTGTGTNAGTGTTAAATACTCTTGGATTTAGTTTTCTTAAACTAGTGACATACTGGGGTGTATTGTGTAACTTTTGTTCTCTCTTCTCGTTATGTTATTTTAAACTAAAACTAAATCAGGCCCAAATTTAGTTCGAAAAAATCCTTACAAAAGTTACACAATACACCCCCAGAATTCTTAGTAAATTTAATTGTGAATTACAACGGAACTTCATTTGGTGAATCCATTAATTTTCATAAAATCTCCTTTCTTGTATGATTGAATCTGCAATACGAATACGATAAAGATTTATCAATGTATATGTAAGTAAGTCCATACAATTGTATAATTGTTAGAATAAATTTGTTGCCAAATTTATAGTAAATTTTGAATTGCATTTATAAATTTAAAATGTCAACTTCTGTATTAAAATTTAATTACAAGATATAGTAAAGAGAAATCTTCCAGATTATAATAATTAATATAGAAAAGAAAATTAATCCTAATTCCGTGAAATAAAATAATTGGAAGCTGAAATAGAAAAGACCCATTTAAATTAATCTGATTCAATTTGGCCTTTATTGGCAATGAATTGCACATCCAATTTAATACTCAATAAAACTCAATTTATGATAATCGTTAAACCTACCAGTTTTGAAATTTATGTAATGAGCTGCATCGGGGAAAAGCCACGATTGTAAATGAAGTTGTTGGTGCAATAATGAAGCAAATGTGTTTTATCAATAAAAATACACTAATACTGTTTATATTTCGGAAATATTTATTAATATCTACTAGCCAAAGATTTAAAAGAAAGAAAAAAAAAATTATACTCATTCAATAATCATATACAACTGCGAGAAAAATAGTAGGGAACCCTAAAAATTTTATAATTTCACATTAAAATCATTATTTACAAGGAAAAAAGGCTGTTGAAACGGTAAATATTAAAATTTTAAAACAGGAAACGTTAATTAATTTCAAACATAAACTCTGTCCTATGGGAAAGTTGAGACCAATATTTGGTGTAGTTTAAGGGCAACAATGGCGACCAAATTTTGACTTTGAAACCAATTTGTTGCATAGATTATGACAAATTTTTTTTCACTAGTGAAAAAGAAAATTCTAAATTTTCACTGAGTGCCACAAAATGAAACTACGAAACTCAAATGTATATTGAAAAGCGTATGTTTCGATACGGGAGCGCAAAAAAGTACTTATTTTAGACCAATAAGACCAAGCCAGGTGGGTTTTTAATTTTCTCGCAGTTGTATGTAGTTTTTTTAAAATAATTTTTATTTCTGAAGAGTATATTTAATCGTGATTCAATGTTGCACAAAATCAGTATATATGTATTAAATTTAGATATCTTTAACTGCTTGATATATCAAAAATAAAAACAAATGTATAAAGTTTTATACTCAGCACGGGTACATAACTTTATTATGAACCTCATTATATTGAGATCCCCCGCTGCGGTAACTTTTTAAAAATATTCTTCCTTCTTTTAATTTGTGATTATTTCGATATTAAATATAATTTGTTATGGATATAAACCATTATTGTCCCAAACCTCTCAAAAGTTCCTGTAGAGACAGATCGAACCAAATAAATTTGAGCAATAATAAATACGGTGGGGAAAGGTTCGTTAGTCTGGCCGTCAGTTAGCTGTGTAAAGAGTGATATGGTCTGGACTGGGCTTTACTTTTCCAGCTGGAGAAGGAGATTGAGTCTTAAAATCGGAGGAAGAGAATTCCGGAACGGTATCCAATTAAAATCCAATTTTCGCAATCCCATTCACATGATATGTGTATTTCACTTGTTCTCAGATTGTTTTTGTGCGATGCCCTTTGCCAGGAGCTACACACAATAGAGCTGGTAGCCAGCCAGCACCGCCGCTGCCACCACCACCACCTCCTCTGATCCGTATCTTGTAGACACTCCTCGGGTAAATATGGGCGAATGGCTTTATATTTCAATGCAGAATTAATAATTTCTCAAAGCCAGTAATTTATTCCAAGAATTTTGCGCCTCTAATTGTCATTCCATTATTCCTCCTGGGCCTACGAAAAGACAAACATACAAGCACAAACCCAGGGAAACAGTCATCATTGATGGTGTCGTTTAGCAACAAAATCACCTGGAATATATAGAATGTCTGTTTTATTATGATATTTAATTGAAGAAATATGTGGTGAGCCCATTGTTTGCCTCTTGTATAGAGGTATGTATGATTGAAACGGCAAATTAATATTCTGGACGGTAGTTCAACTCCGGCCACACCTTCCTTGTCACATAAATTAATTTCCCTTAATCACTTCTACACTTGTTTATTTACGGTTTTTGCAGCCAGTTAGACAACAATGACCCCCGAAAATGACACCTTATTAAAACTTTGAACAAATTTCTGTCTTATATTGATTGTCGTTTTATTGGGAAATTATTTTTTCTACTTCAAATCTTTAATTAATTTGAACTGTAAACTAATTGCTAACTAATTGTTTTAAAGCTCTTTGGTTTTGATTGTATTTAGAAATGAATTTTTGTATTTTCTTGTAATGGATCTGAATTTATGCTTGTTGAGTCTAATAGTTAATACTCAAATTTTAGGAATGGGCTGGCAGTGTAGGGAGAAAACTCTCTCAATATATGTTGTCATGATTAGTTTCGTCCGAAATTATCTTGTAATTCAAACTAACTGTATATATTACTACCATTAAACCTACCCTATATAGTGGCTAGACCTATATTGACCTGGTGTGTGGTGATGATTGGCGGGTCTAATAAACACTTTCTTTTTCGAAATCGTTTAATGGAATTATTATATTGAAATATTTTATCAATAGCAAAAATTTATTAGGTACAGAAATAGTGACAGGAAGGGAGAGTCAGGGCCATGTACGAGGGCAGCGTATAACCATCAACTATACCTCTCCGGTGATACGTTATCGGTCATTGTTACAATTATCTTATTTGGTTATTGGTTTGTGGGCCTAGAACCCGCTCCGTGATTAGAGCCCTTATTCAGTTATAAATACATGAACAAGACTATTGTAAAGATGTACGACAATGTATCAACAGGTGTGCTTAATGATGGGATAGGATAAAAATGTATATTAGGTTGGCCATTTGGCACCGCATACTAAGGCAGTAAAGGCCTAGTCGCTTTTCAAGAGAGGATCAATGTTAGTAATTTGGATAGTTAGTACGAATTAAATCCGTGGGTAATGGTATAACGCAATGGTTGGGATTAGTTGGGAATAAACAGTTAGTAAGGTAAATGTTTGCTTTATAATCTATGCAAGTTTTTAGCCCTTTGTATGAGTAAAAATTACAGAACTTATCATGGCCATCTTTGTAATTCCAAGCAGGCGTTGATAAATAATTTAATATTCCGCTTGAAGAAACCTAAACCGGCACTCTAAACGAAGAGCCTGCTAATCCTTATTCATATATTTATATATAAATATTGGCTTTAACTCCCGATAGGGCTCTGTGATCAATTTGCAAATTCAAATGAATTTTTTAATTATTTTGAAAAAACTTCTATAATGCAATTATATTAATGAAAGTTATAATTTTTTTAAATTTACAAATAATGAATGATAAAATGAGTTATTTATTGGATAGTTAGTAATTTTTTTGGCTATAAGAATTGACGAAATTTCATAAAAATACAACTAAATTTTGTCAAATACACTGAGAGGGAAAAATAAAATTAATTTAACAAAAAATTGAGGTGAAAATGACTTTATCTAAAGTCTAAAATCAAATTTTAACTATGAACTGTTAAATCAAGTAGTTAAATCAAGAAAATTTATTTTTAAAACAATTTTTTCTAAAAATGGACTGTTAAATATACATTAAATAAAGGCAATTAAACAATATTAATTATACCAGTTATTTTAAATTTACTGTATTATGCAATAAAAGTACAACAATTAATAAAATTTTCATTTAAACCATTAAAAATACTTGTTTATCGGTGCAGTTTGATTTGTTCCCCGAATTCATTATTTCTTACTCGTACATTCTCTTAAGAAATAACCCCAATTCAAAACAAATAAAGTTTTTTTAAATCACATTTTCATTTTCGATAATAAGTTATAGGAATTCTAGATCGCAATAACATTTATTGTACAGATGTAATTATTAAAGAAGAGAATTTCAGTCACTATTTACATTTAAAAAAATATCTACATTCCAGGTTAAATCAAATTACCACATTTAACTTGAAAATTTCTTAAAATAGTATATTTCGATGCAAGTTGTGAAATAGAGGTTATTACAGCACGAATTTACTATGTATTTTGACGAGCGCAGTGAGTAAAAATAGATAAATGAGTGCTGTAATAACTTATTTCACATGTGTATTGAAAGCTATTTTGTGCAATTCTAAAAAAATACCAGTTAATCGATAATTACTAATAAAACCTTTCACAACATTTTTTTTTCAAATTGTGCAACAACAACTCACAACGAAATTTTCATATTAAAACATTTAAATTTTAACAACAATATGTAATTTCATTAAATTGGTGACAACTAAGGCACAGTTTGTTGGGATGTGAATACCTCTTAACGAATTTCTCAACTTAAAATATTTCAAGATTAACGTGTAGAGATTTGGTTATGACAACAATATGCAATTTCATTAAATTCTCTACTAAAATGTGAAATTTTGAAATATTACCGCACTCGTGCTGTAAAGTAAACCATTACAGAACCAATTTGCGTTAAAAACAGGCTGCTTTTCGATACGGAATCGTACAGAATATTTTTTCAGTTTTTAAAAAAATAAATAATTTTATTATACCTTTCAGCTAATAAAATTATTTATTTTTTTTAAATTCTATTAATTTAGAAAAATATATATTCATTATGTTATCTCCAGAGCCATTAAAATGATATTCAAATTTGTTGAAATCTCGACAATTATTCGGTATTCAGCGTGTGCAGATTCTGGCATCGAAAAGGCAGTTAAAAGCCAGAGCCGAGTACTTGACAGCCACGTGAAGAACAATGGAGAGAAGAGAGGTTTTCACTGATTTTTCGAAGCGGCACAGAAAAATGGCAATAACAATACCATAAATCACGGCCAGCATAAAACCATTTTGGAGGGGAGCTGAAGTTGAGGCGGGCGGCCGGCGTCGGGAATTATTATTATGATAGGTGCTGTGCGAGGTCAGGGCGAGAGTTCAGGCCCTGGTTCACTTCACCCACAAATAATAACGATTATATATTTTCAGTGAAAGTTCACGTTTTTCGGGTCCCATTCATCTCTTGGATTGCCTTTTTTGCACACCTCCTCGGCAATAATATACAACATTTAATATATATGGTTACCGGTGTGCGATTATGCAACTTTGAAGATTTATTTATTTTCGCCGGCATGCTGGGGATTTTCTGAGCCTAATTAAAACGTATCTCTGCACGTGAACTGGTCATAGGTTCTAACGAGAAAATTGTTGTGGAAATAGTAATCTTTTTATCGTCCATGTTATATGTTTATCAATAATAAATATGAAGCTTACAGTAGCGTGCAGAAGTATTCGGATATTGCAATACTTTATTTTATTATTTAGTTTTGATATTTAAAAAAAAGTTTGTTTACAAAATAATTATTATTTTTTTTAATTGGAGCATTTAATCCTATAAAATAGTATTAAAGATTTAATAAAAAATAGGATAACAACAGAAAACCATACAAGAAAAATAGAAGGCCTAAACCCTGTAGAAAGACAACGTCAAGAAATAATAATATTAAAATTATATTTGTACACAAAACCAATACTAATGCAAGATGGCGAACGTCCCAATTTGGTAATTTCCGGACACAATACATTTAAAGATGACGCAGTTTAAAACAGAGTTGAAAACGGAGTTGAAATAAAGCAAACTCTCTTTTTTGTATTATTTTTTACATGCTGCCCTTCTAGCTGGCGCGTCAAGACTTATTTGCTCTGCAAAGTGTGAAGTCTGCTGTTTTTAATGAACATTGAAATGTATGGAAAGCATCAAATATGAAAAACCAACTTTATAAGCAAAGCAGGTTTGATGACATAAAAAGTCACAATTAAGCACATGTACCTATATTTTTTTAATCAATCCAATTTTTTTATGTGAGCTTTGAATTGCCTTTGCACTGTGGTGGATGAACACTCTATATTGAAATGGACCACTATATACTTTTGGATACTTTCTATTATTATTACTAACAGTAATTCTAGGCAATGATCACTTACATTAGGAGAATTGTAATAGGGATGTCGAACAGGATATACCGAATAAAAGACAAATGAGCTTTTCTCTAATAATCTCTTTTAGATTATTAGATTTTATTAGATTTTACAGTCAACAAAAGTTTCAAAAATGAATTCTTTAAAACTTAAGAGCGTTGTTTTATTCAATTCATAAATTATATCATTTCTTTAAAGTTCTGGGAAGAAAAATAATAATTAGAACAAATCTCTTAGTAATAAACTTGACCTATTATACAGTCACAATTAAGGTTAAAACCACACACGCTTATCCTAGATATCTCTGGAACCAAATGAAACTGGATTTTCAAATTTGCACATAGTATATCTCTCAACAGCTTACAGCTTTATGTCAAAGCAGATTCAAATTATTGATATAACCGCACCCCCCTTTTATCCACTACGGGGCATTTTAAAATAATCCATTGATGAGTGTAGTAAAACAAATCGAAATATATCTAGAGAGATAGTATTTTAAATACGACATTCTGAATTTTAATTATTTTTTTTGAAGTAACAGGAAATATCGAAAGTTTGAAAAATTACTATACTTTATATACGTATTTATTATATTTTAAATAAAAGGTTATTAAAATATTTTAAAACTAAAATAAAACAAATAGTGTGAGCTCTAATTCTTTTGCACGTCATAGTAAAAGCAAGAACAACTGTTGAAAGAAGAATGTGAATGAATAAACTGTATTTTCCACTCACTCGACGCTTATTGTCTTTCTACCATGTATAATATGAAACTATAGTACAACGGGGCAGCTTTCAAGCTCCTCAGTCGCCGGCAAGCTGTTAACGGATTCGGTTCGTTATTTGATTCCGCTCTGAATTTTTTATTATATATTTCGCTGACTTTAATTTGAGTGTATGTCTTTCGGGCCAAAAAAAAGTGAAATAAATAAATAAGCGAAAAAAGTGCGCGCGCTGTGCAAAAAATATAGTAACCTTGAATGTGTCAAATAAAATCGTATTAGGCCAGTGATTCCTGTCTCCAGCGACCAAATGTGGATTAAAAATTAATGCCGCGAGGAATCCAATAGCCAATCAGTGAAGTGGAGAGTGATTAAAGTGAATCTGATCAAGTGACAAAATTGATGACAAAAAGCAGCAACCGGAAAAGATCGTCAAAATCGAATTAAAAAAAAAGCAGAAAAGGTGAAAATGTGAATAAGATTAATTGGCTTTAAGTAGCTCTCTGTTAGAGAATCGAATCAGTTAAGCAATCAAAAAGTTACAAACTTTATCTTGTACTTTATTGGAGGAAAACTGTGGAAATTGTAAAGACTGTTCATAAAATTTATGGTCCAATTGGGAATTGAGAATTCAATTGGACCATGTGTTCGTTTATAACTCAATCTCTCGCTTGGACAGATTTATATTGAAGAATCTGGGCAGAGGGAATGGGGAAATGGAAGGTGAATTGACAGAAGGATTTGTTGCAGAATACGTGCAAAATTCTGGCGAAATTTCATTGACATTGAAAGCGATTTCCGTTTCACATTGTTAAACTGTTCAAAGATTTATTAATTGTGTCTCCGTCCAAAATGATAATAAAAACGGGCAGGGAATTTGTCTGGACTAAAAGTGGAAATACCATTCCAACCACCACCCACCCAATCTGCTTATTGTCTCGCCAGAGCACCGACCGACAACTTTCCGGGAGGGATTTGTCTGTTTTTGAGAGGTTTCCCATTATCAGAAATTCGGATCAATTGTTTGTTTGCGAAATGTGCATTATATTTATGTATTGTGCCCTCTCTTCTGTTGTCTGGCTAAAATATAGGAATTATGTTTTAAATGGAGACGTGCAGTTGGAAAGAATTTCACCATTATTCAAATGAAATCCAATTTAGGGACCGAACCGAGAGACTCGATGCAATTGAATGCACATTTATTATAATAAGAGACTTGGCAATGTACAGTTTCATTTTTCCAACTACTATTTTCTTTTAATTTAATGGAACAGTAATTAATCATGTTTAAAAGAACACACAAAGATTGATTAACACTAGTGTTACCAACTGTACTTTATTATTGAGTGTAGTTGTTTGTAAATTAAAGGTACGAGTAAAACAAGAAATCTTAAAAACCGCCAAATAATATTCAATCAAAATTTCAAATAAAATAATTTGTAATTATTTTAAAATATTTAAATTTTCAAACATTCTTTTGTGATCAATAATTTCTTTTTTAATACAAAGACTCTCGGTAATTCGAACCTCCAAGGAAGCCTTGAAATTCTTCAAAATATCGGGAGTTATTAAGTGCTTCCATTGCTGCTGCTCATCAACTTTTTTTTAAAAAATAAAGGTACCTGACCTGACAACAAATTTGCAACTTCGAATTGTCGTGTGTTTTACGATGAATTCGAATTACCGCGTGGTTTTTTTAAATAGAAGAGGTTTTTTTGTTCAAATTACTGAGTGCACGGAATTTTATTAATTTATTTTAAATATCAAGAGATTTTAGGGACCTCGGAAGAGGTTCGAACTATCGAAGGTTTGAATTATCAAGAGTCGACTATACTCGTATTATAATCAAATAATTAGATATAAGTTTCTTTTCATTTCATAACTTCTAATTCATAAATTAACCAATTGCTTTTTAAGATTACAACCCATTTCAAAAAATTATTTATACAATTTTGTATAGTAATAGTGCCATTATAGTAGTCAACGCTTACTCCACAATGTGTTCTTTTATATTGGAAATCTTGTAAAAAACTAGTTGGAAAAACACATAATTAAACACTCGTATCTATTAGAAAACTCATTTCATTCGTTTTCTAGAACTCTACTCGAGTTTAATTATGGTTCATTTTTCCCACACGTTGTTTAAATAACTATTTCAAACTTCCAAAACGTTAAAGTTTAAAAAAACATAATAAAAGTTTTTTTTAAACTTTAATTGATTTAAATATTACTATGTAGTAAATATATATTTATTAAATTGTGGTACTGCCAACCCTAACCAAAGCTGCGAAAACAAAGTGTTTTGTGCGTTTTGTGGTAATTAGTGCTTACGATGGGGCGGAGGTTTTTCCTCTTGTTCATCAATGTGATGATCAGCAGGCTGTTTAAAAAAGAAATGAAAGAAGAAAAAAACAACAGCAGAAGAAGAAAACCACCTGCTTTTTCGCAACATCTCACGCACGTGCCCATTAGGCGTTCACACATGTTTTGTTGGATGCACCACCAGCCCTTGCTTGCAACAATCGTCTAATTTGCACCATATAGAAAGTCTTTCACGCAAAAGCGAAAAAAAAACAAAAACCGATTTCTCATGCCGCCACCGCTCACTGCCTACTCAGTTTAATGAATGCGTTCTAAATCGAATAGACTTCATCAACAAGTATCACGACTCTTCTTCCTCTCTCTCTCACTGTGTACCTGTCGAATTGTGCGTGTAATTGGAATGAATATATAAATCTTGGCTGGAGAGTGGAGCACCTTTACAAAACCACAATTAATCTTCGTATTATGTCTCCAATATCTCTCTAATTTATTCCGCTGAGTCACTTCTTCTTATTCGGTTTCGTCTTATTGTTCTCTTAGGCTCTTCTCCATTGGCATTTCACATCGCTAGGGATTCCATTTATCCACAAATTATTTAAATGCATATCCACATACGTATTCAAAACTTAATCCGAAAGTCAAAATAGGCATTTATTCATTACTACTAACTGTCTTCAATATCATCGAACTAAGTACAGGCGGTGCACTATGGCACAAACTGATAAAGATAATTAAATTATTTAAATCAATATGGAAATAAAATGATCAATTATTGACTTAACTTCAAATAGCACTGATTAAAAAGCCTCGATTATGAAACTAATGTTTAAATAGAAAATAAAATTGGGTTACAATGGAATTGGGATACGAGGGTGGTCTGACAAGAAGCGGACTTTCGATGGGATGGCGTATGGGTAGATGGTTCATTTAATGAACTTGTTTATCGTTATTGATATTGCCAAAATTTTACCCTAATTGGACATGAATTTTTTTAAACCACGAGTTAAAGCGAGCGTTTCAAACTCTTTTCACTTTTGAAAACATGCATAACCGTAACCCAAGTGCAGATCTGTGTCCGATGTTGTTCAAATGCAATCCGAGATCGTTTTTTTAATTTTATTTCGTGGGTATTGGCAAAACAAGAGTTTATTGATATCCACCATTGACCAGAAACATTAGAAACAAAGTCATGCATCCGACAGATATGATTCAAAAGAGGCAAAGAAATGGATTATAGAGTTTTTTTGTAATATTTTGTATCCTTTCGACAAATGATTGCTGAATAAATTGACTTCATTTGTCGAAGAAAAAATAGCTCTTTCGTCAAAATGGTGGAGTAAAGCCACCAACTATTGAGTCATCTTCCATATTCTCCATATTTGACCCAGTCCTAGTTCAGGTGCTTTCTGTTTCTAAACTTACCAAATTCGTACGCTGGACTGAAATTTGTGTCCAATAAGAAGATTCTCGTCGTTAAGGAACCCTATTTTGTAGGCGTTGGGAAAATTCACTATTTAAAAATCCATTTAGATTGAAATTATAAAAATGACTATTTAGGACAATATTCCAAACAACAAGCAAGATTGTTCGCAATAGTGACAGCACGAATATTCGTTAATTAGCACACCACCCTCATATACTGGGTTAATGAAGAAGAAGGCAGAACATTCCTGAAGCACGGTCAGATGGAAGGCCTAAATTCAAAATTTTGAAATAAATATTTTACACATTTTAAGTTTTTATTTTTTCTTTGGCATGGTTATTCAATAACTAAAATTATAGAAAGAAAACTTACCCGTCACAAACTTCGCGCCTTTTTACAAAACATGTTGTCACTACATTTAGGCACACATATGACCGTGTTTCGGGATTGCTCTAACCAGTAAAGGGTCAATTTACCGTCTTATTTAAGTTTCATATAAAATGTAATTTTCTGAAAATATCGAATATTTAGAGTTGAAATGCAAACATAAATTTGTCTCTAAATTTTCCAAATAGTTTTGCCAACATTATAATTGAAATGCAATAAGCATTGACTTATTATTTGATAAAAAGTACTTCATAATATATGGAGATAATGTACCGTAGGAATTATTTAGATCGAATAAAATGGGTGGTCTTAATTTTAATTATGACCAATCTAAGTTATCAATAAAAAAAGTATAGAATCTAATTAAAAAACCTTTAAATTTGATTGGAACTTTAATTGCTCTAGTTGATCAGGTGGAGTTTGTTTATTAGTTCTGAAAGTTGTCCCATTAACTAGTTTTTACTAAAAAAAATGCCATATATTTTGAAATTCCTTAAGTTTGACTCTTACTTACAATCTATACCCCGTTAGATTGACATAACTTAATGAGCTGAGCATACAGCTCATTAGAACATATCTAACCAAATTTTATTGACAGTGAAAAATGTTCTAGAATAAATTAATGGTAAGTGATGTAATAAAATTAATAACATGGCAAAGAATAATGACCGCGGTGCATCACTTTTGGTTTTTTCCGTGTTGTGCTGAATACTAAATGGAAATTGTTGTTATAGGAATCTTATCTCTGTTCTGTTGTCTGTTGTGTCCAAATGGGAATAATTTGAAGGGGAAAAGGAAGAAGAAGAATACGAAAAGCCTATATAATAATAATATTATTCAGATTTTACCATGAATAATTTATAACTTGACTTTTTCCTAGTTATTTTAAGTGACCAGATAAAAGTGAAGTACAAAGGGTGCCGGAAAATAATACAAGAAATATTTTATATAGAACAAAAACAAATAGATTGTGTGTTTTATTTTTTCGCCAAGTTCTTATATTATTTCGTAAACAATGAGCATCTCAATAGGCTTCGACTTCGATATCCCCAGTAATGAGTAATGATTTTTGTTTTTTTCCTCCATTTTCTCTCATACAATTTTTTTTTTGCTTAACTTTGTTCTATAATGCACCTTAAGAATGTGCAGGTAGAGAATATAAATAAAATTGTGGCTAAATTAAACCATCACCGGCAATTGTTCCGCCAGCAATCGGCAATGATTGAGAGAAAGAAAAAAAAGAGTCTTTTCAATTCCATTTAATGGGATCGGAATTGAATGGTTACTAGATTAAACAAATGTTAAAGTAATTAAAATGGTATTTCTTGTCTCTTCTCTCCTCAAAATCATTCTTTTAAATTGCTGCTCCCCATTTAATGGCAACTATTCGATTCTATGCTGCTGCCCAGATCTCGTTCGGAGATAGCATAAATTAAGATGTTTGTTAATTAATTTCAAACACAAATACATATTGAAATAGATATGAGTGTGTGTGTGCGCTCAAAAGAGCTTTCCAATCAATGGGAAAAAGGCCCTTCTAAAGTTAATTAATACGTCGATTTGATTCAATTTTCTATTGAAATAATATTCAAGCTCGGCCATAAGTTTAACTGGAATGGGTTCTTTATGGTACTTCAATTGGCTTCACTCCAGATTGAATAGTTAAGTTTATGTATTATTCAACATAGATACCGATTTAAAAGTTGTTTGTTTTCAATCAGCTTAATTAAGTTGAAACACTTCTATTTATAAATTTGCAGTAATTAATTTATATTCTTTGCGAATTAATTTATTTTACATTAGTTTTATTGTTAAAATAGTACCTTAAATTACTTTTAAGAGGGAAACTTAATTAAATATTAAGATCACTATTTTAAAAAGATTTAATAAATATAATTAAAGACAATGCTATAAAACAGAAATAAAATAGCTCCCTATCTGAATTGTATTTGATCTTTTAAATAACAATTATTTTAGTAAAAATAAGCTGGTAGATTATCTAGATAAAGAAAAAAAAATCTCTTTCAATTCTTGTAGGTAGTCTCAACTTAAGCCAACGGGGTTTCGCTTTTCATTAACTATTTTGTGTTCAGGGAATTACTAGTCAATTAACAACACCCGGCCTCATAGCCGATGTGGTAACGCATCCGGCTGCCTCTTTGGATCCCGGGGCTGGTAGGATTGATTGGGTCCTTTTTCAATTGGTCTAGGTGTTATTAATTGACTAATAATACACCGAAAAGAAATAGTCATGAAAAATCTAAGCTCGTTCGTTGAGGTTAAGATTGCCCATGTTCCTTACAGGAATTGAAAGGGAAAATTTTGTAACAACATCCAGATAGAATGTAAAATGATCAGAATAGCGCAGGGTTCGAACTCATGCCCTTCGAGCCTTGAGACGAAAGCGGTGCCATTATAGGCCATATAGGCGGATAGATTATCTAGATACTACGCTTTAAATAATTTTTTGGATCAAAGATTTCTATTTTAAAGTAAATAGAACTGACAAACAAAACCGAAAGTGTCTACAACCTGAATCAATGTTTATATTCTCAACACGAGTGCACATTTAGCGTTAAATAGCGTAAAAATAATTTAGGCCGGGGTGGAATAGTTGATTAAGCGTCGTCACGGAATTCAACTTGATGGGCCCAGGTTCGAGCCCTGATCAGACCTTATTTATTTATTTCGAATTTCATTATTCGTTTTCACTAACAACGTCTTGTGTTTAAGATTTGTTTAAATATATAAAAAAAGGTATCCTCGCCCTCAACTGTCGTACAACTATTATCGTCAATACTATTTGTTCGACTTCAGATAGGTTTTCAAAGCTTGGATGGAGTGCAAAGAATCGAAGAGATAAACTTGATCTTTCTATAATACTAACAATTTGCTGCCATTCAATGAATGAATATAGATGAAAGTAATGTTCTATTTCGGTGGAAAATCCTGTCAATTAATAAGCTCTGTAGTATATAGTATAATTTGTTCATGGTATAATCACATCATTACAAATAATGATTCGTAGACATGATATTCAATTGTAAATTGTAAAAAATTGGGAAATGAATATATAGATCATTTAAAAACTTTGATTACGTAAAACCAAATATTTAAATCCTGATCGGTAACGGTCGTTGTGTCGTTGGAGAAGACGAAGTAAAAAAAATTAACCACAAAAGTATGTTTTAATTTAAACAACTTGTGCGAAAAATGAACCATAATTAAACACGAGTGTTTAATTATGTTTTCTAGAGGAAGCATTGGCTACTAAAATGAAAACATTTTTTAACAGAATTGCATAAAACTTTAGATATTTTATATAACTATTAGGTTTTCGTGACAAAAAATTAAAAACTCTTAATGTTGAAAAGAGGAAAAATTGTTTTGTTGTGAAAGTTGTTTAATATTATAGTTTCGCCAAAAATATTTATATTAAACTTATAGATATTTACAGTTAATGTCTAAAAATAAATTACGATATGGTGTGCTTTGATAATTAGCAAACACTATTTTAACGTAGTATTTGAGTTAATCTAAAGATAGTTAACAACAAATGTTATAAATGTAATCCTAAGAGTTTTAGTAAAAAAATGAAAAAAAAAATCAATAAAATACGAAAATATTACCGTTAAAATCGGGTAAGGATTTAGATAGAGAGAAATAAAGAATAACGTAAATAATAGAGAAGTAAAAAAATACATTGGATTAGAAATGTAATAATGAATTAAGTTTTAGATAAAAAGTAAGTTTACCAGTGGATTATTGAAGTTTTCCGGAAGTTTAACCAAAAAGGAATTACTGAAATGGAAGGGATTTAATATAAAATGAATTAAATTGCAAATTCATATTATGTAAATGGGTCACTTTTGCCATTAAATTGTATTGAACCATTAAAATAATTGCTGAAATAATAACATATTTTGTAAGCAGTGACCATTAATAAATTCTGGTAATGGGCTAGAGCGAATGAAATCAAAGGAAACGGAAATGGCAAAGCGTAGCACCAATCATTTGAGAGAACGAACCGAAATCCAGTTGTCGGTTTATTAATTAACACCTTTCCCACCGCATTCAACTCATTTCCATCCAGGTGCATAATTGATAAAATACAAATTACGGAAATTATACGTTTCTTTGAAACGCGGAGCACGAGAGAGAGAGAGAAAGAGGGAGAATTGTGCCAATAATTCTGTAATTGAAATGATCTGCCAAAGTTGTCAATACGTTGCGATTTGCATGTAATTGACATTATAATAATTGATTATGGATTAAAAGTCGGTTGATCTTGTTTCGATTACATGAAGTGTCATTCATTCATTTTTTGCCCCATTCAATTTAAGACATGACTGGATTTATTCTAACACAAATACTCCATTTATAAAATGAAATGTGTGTAGCGAAAAGACCGGTTATTGGCGGTTCGTTTACCTCATTGAAAAGGAAATTGGCAAGATATTATGCGGGATAAGTGCATCAATTTTCTGGATTTCCTCCCAAGGCTTTCCACGTCGCGTCCTCTCCACCACCACCACCACCACCACTGCCATCGTCAATTAAGCTGACAAGAAAATTATTGAAAGACATTACTTGTTACCCGTTTTCTTCTTCAGTTTTTGTTAGCCAGCTCGTTTTTTAAATACATAAAACATTCCCGCTTCTAAGAATCAATGTTCTTAGAGAGGTATGATAATAATTAAAAATGCGTGCTTTAATTATTTAGATATGTGCTCCTCTTCTAACTGGTTTCCCTCTCGTTTATAATCAGCCTCTCTCACGGCCTCCTCTTCCCAAAGCGATCAATTTCTGCCCGGCTGTGTTCATTTTTTTTGTTGCCTCCAGTCCACCGGTATCTGGGTATTGATGGACGTAGAAAACATAGCTGTTGTTGCATGCGTTTCCTTTTCAACAAGACACTGACTGTCCACAGCAGGTGCACATTGGTGATAATTTATTGACCATTAAGTGTATTTTTAATAGCTTATTTCAATCTAATGCCGATTTTAATTATTTAATTTTATTAAACTAGTATTATCAAGGAATAAATTATCGAGTTTAGAGATACACAAATCTCCATATATAATTTCATCTAAAATTATACCTAATCTTCAGAGAAAAAATAAAATCATTTCGTACTTCAGGTTTTAACAGAAACATATTTTAATTTGAAATTCATACTAATTTGAATGGAAACTTTAAAAACAACCTTTATACTTGTTTAAATAATATTCCACCCTATAAAATAGTTATTTATACTGCAAAGGTGTAGAATGAACCGTTTTTTAACGATGAAACGAATATGAAATACGAGTCGTTAAGCGAGTTTCTCATCGTTTCCGAGTTAAAAACGGATTTTACAGGACATACATTTTTTTGCACTTTCATAAAAAAAATTCACATAAAATTAGCTTTAAAAAATTTGGCCGTTATAACGGTATTTATTTGATAGATTTTTTGACGGTTTTAAAGGGCTGAATCTAAAATTTAACAGTTTTTTTTAAACAGCATCGAAATTTTGACTGCGACAAATTTATTCGAAGATTTATGGCTTTTTTCGCTCTAGTAAAATAAAAATATAAAATTTTCACAATGGTGAAAAAGAGACGCATTGCGAAACTCAAATCGATGTCGAAAAGCTACCTTTCGATACGAAAGTGCAAAATTTGTTTAAAAAACCGTTTTTGCAATCCAGTATTGAAAAGAAGTTTTTTTTATGGATTTGAGTTTCGTATTTTGTAATTTTTCTCACTAGTGAAAATTGTGTTTTTTACTCGGAAATGACGAACAACTCTTGGAGATTAATTTTTCACGCTCATTTTATTCTTAAGACCGTTAAGATTTTACAAAAATTTTCTAAGAGGTTAATTGGTTATTGGGCAAAGAACCCGATTGGAGATTATAACACTTATTCAAATAAAATTTTTGACTAAGTTAATTTTCCCACCAAACGTGTCATTAGGTGTTAGGTAGACAGCCATGCGCCCTTCCACGTAATTCTCTCTAACTCCCCCTACCTAACACCAATTGTAACTTATTTCTATCGATAAAGAAATTTCTTAAAGTGATCCGAGGAGCCTTAGATTGGAGGATATAAAAGTGTTAATAGATCTATTTTTCAGCACCGCACACTAGGACAGTATAGGTCTGGTCTAACATTATTGAATTAATTATACCAGTAATACATAAGAATAGAAACTTAACCTCTTATGTTACACTAAGAAATTGAAAGAGAATCTCTTATTTTATGATTAGTTATAATGAAAAGCAATTTTATGAACATCCAGTGGCGTAGCTAGGGGGTGTGGCGGGTCGGACCGCCCCGGTGGCATTTTTTAACAATAATATGAGAAATCTCGATATAAAATTCATTTTTGAGACCTAATTCTTTAAAAATTATTTTATTTCACAAAAAAATGAAAGATTGCTTTATTTGTTTTTACTTTTCAATTTATGTGGGTTGGCAAATTTCATACTTGATCGCCCCGGGCGGACAAACCCCTAGCTACGCCACTGTGAACATCATGATGAAATGTTCCTTTAAATTATTTTCCAATAAACTAAAATTGAATATTCATGTATAATAATTAAATGTTTTAATTTGTATTTAATTACGAGTCATAACATTGATGATATATCATTTCTTTGATTAACAAACCACCATCAGATGTTTGAGTACAATGTGCATCAGTTAGTGCAGAATGTCCGTACAAGTGAATAAAAGCACGTAAATTTGTTTGAAACGTGTGTGAAAGATGGAGATATTTCATAATTTCTGCCGGATAAAAAATTCCATGTCATAACTCTTGTCGGTGTTATGTTGGACCATATTGGAACAGCATTTTTATCTTATAAACTGCAAGTTTTATTGTTGTACGACAACAGCACCTTGACCATTGATATCGAACAGATGAATGGCAGGTGTGCAGAACTCGCTTAATTATATTATATTGGTCCATTCCAATTAATTTTCAATGGTAATTAGTATTTACGAATAATTTTGGGAACTGGTATTTGAGTAATCTTGTTTTAAGTGTTGCATAACATGACAGGACTACTGATATGGCCATGATGGTAATTTGTTAAGCTCGGTTCTTAATAAGACATTTTCAATTTATTATGTGCTTAAATTTGCAGAAATAAAATGGTTTTTAATAGTTTTATTTGACTAAATAAGGAAATTTTTTAACACGAGCGATACTTTGGTTTTAAGCTTAAAAGTTCGACAGTTCAGTGTATTCTGAAAAACAGATTTAAGTCTCGTAACATTGGTAAACGATAAAGAGTAAAAACCAATCACTTCATGTGGGCAGTAATTAGAATAATCGCTTCTACATAACTTTGAACATTTGAATAAATTTAGATAAATTCCAAAGTGACTAATGAACTTTGAAACCGAATAAGAGCAGATAATAATTAAAAAATTAGAGAAATTTTACTTGTATTTAATTATTCAAAATCCCACACATTTGATACCATTTCCTTTCAATAAACTTTTCCAATTTCCATTGATGTGCCTTGTATAGGAACATACTTCATTTGCATACTTCAGATACTTGAAGAATGTTATTTGAATAGCGAATAATTGCGTTTCAAAATTGAATTTGATCTAAATATCATACATGTCAGATTTGTGTAGATTGTGTAGAGTGCTTAAATCGATCCATTTGGAGCAGTCAGTCATAGATAGACACCGAGTCAACAATGGTCTTATGACCCACATTAATTGGAATCTGTGTATTTATTGTTTTCGGATTAGAATCTCTCGCACAGCATGAGATTTGAAAACAAATTCCCAGTTACCCAGAGAGCGCACGAAAGAGCTGATCCGTAAAAACGATGAAGCGCCCCTGCCTGATCTTTGTCGAGAGGTGGAGTGCGATGAGGAGAGAAGTTGAGGAAATTAATGAATCAAAGTTTGTGAGTCCAATTCACCGGTTGTAATACAAGAGAGAAATGAAATAAAAACAAGAAGCATGCAGGCCGATTAAAAAGTGTCGGAGAGTGACTTGCCATTTGATCCGTTTCGTATTTGCTTTAGTTTATTACTTGGTTACTTAATACCCATTGGGCTGTGTGATCTCTGTGCAGAGGAGAGGAAGTCAGCCACACGATGGCATTGTCTTCGTCTCCACACCGCATCCCGTTTTTTCTCTAATTTTTTCCCCCTATTTTTTGTGTGTGGAGATAATCAAAAATACAATCTTTAATCAAGCGTGTTCTTTCTCCTGCTCTTTGTTCTTGGTCACCCGTTCTCGCTGGTGTCTCTATTCTTTATATAGACTCTCGGGGAACCGTTTTCCCCCAATTCATTAGTCTCGCGCTTAGAGACTTAGAGACAGGCCTTAACACATTTCACCTGACCAAAGCCACGACTGAAAATCGTAATTTTATGCTGTCCATTTTGATTAGCCTTCGGAATTATGAGTTTATTTTATTTTGTTCTTTTTACGCTTCTTACTCTGTTTTTTCCTCTCTCATCATCATCTTTCTGGAGTACCGTTATCACCTCGGCTCTGGATCTCTCTGGACGTAAACAGATCGAACACGAAAGATAGAGCAAACAGATGCGAATTAAATCGCGGTTTTATATAAACCAAAAAAAAAGTACTTCATTTGCACTGATTTTCCTTGCAAAATGAGCGTAGGGCGAATTAGAAAGTTATAATTGAATATTAATTTATAATTCTGTCAACATCACACTTTCATCATTGGATTCGCATTTGATTTGCTCTCGATTTTCTCTTGTAAGTTTATGCAAAATTGATCATATGCAATTTTTTTGTGCTTTTTGTGCTAAAGTTGGTGAAAGTAATTTCACTTTCCGCATCTGTGATTATGCATTCATAGAGTATTAATTTTGTATAATTTATTGCCATTACAAAATATCATTAATCATCAATTTATTAACCATTTCCGATTTGTTAATAGGATTTATTGAATCTTTTGGTAGCTTGTTATATTACTGTTACACGTTTTATGATATTGTTTGTTTTGTATTCAGATACATAAATAAATTATCTACTTCATTAATATTATCATTTTCAGTTTTGGAAATCATAGAAATGACATAAATACATTTATTATGTTTCGCGGAAATTTCTTTTCATCGAATTTGAATACGAGTACAACAAACTTGCGCCAAATTACCAGTACATCAAATATTTTCTTTAATCGAAAGCAAGTATTTCTTTTGGAATGTTTGTTTTCATCGACACTTAAATCTTATAAAACTTTAAGAGTCCAGAATTGATGTTACGTAGATGAAGATGCTCTCGGTCAAAATTGTGTGTTTAACAACTTTCCGATTAGCACGATGATCCAACTTAACATCGTTTGTTGTTATTAAACATGTATACGATTTATTCAATTGAGAACATTTTTCAATTCAAAGAAATCTTCCATAAATATTCAATATTGTTACTAAAGTAATGATGATACTTGTATTTGATGATTTCATTATTTCCATAATTCGAATTTGTAATTATTATGCGAAATAAAGTTAAATTAGGAATTGCTAATTATTTCATAATATTCAGAAAACTTTACGACGTACACTTTTTATTTGAACCTAAACAAGACATTAAAAATAGGGTTGTTTATTTCTAAATATTCTATAATGATCAAAAGGATTTAATTATTAGCAAGACCCTAAATTTTGTAGCAGTTCAATTCAACAATAAACTAATGATTTAAAACCAAAATTTAGTAATAGGTATGGATTTGATGATATATCAAATGAGGAGTTACATAATCAATAGTATACTCGTAGTTTCAAGAAAGGACTATCAGTGCAGGGAGAAAACACCCTCATAACTCAAATTAACTGTACATATAACAAACCACTCCTCTAAAGTGCCTGGACCTATACTGGCCTAGAGTGCGGTGCTGAATGATGGATCTAATAAACATTATTATTTTATCCTTTTTCTACGATTCAATATCCGATACCGGTCCAGGTCTAACCATTTGATTTTACGTAATCATAGTTTATCAAATGCTTTCTCTATTCATTTGCCAATCTTTCACAATTGACAATTGAATATCGTGTTTTACGAATCATTATTTGTTATGATGGGATTAGCACCATGAACAAAAGATTCTATATAGAGCGTATTTATGGACAGGTTTTTGCCACTAAAACAGAACACAATACACAATACAAAGACAACTATTCCTTTCACACTTTCATCTGCATCCGTTCATTGAACAGCAACAAAGTACTTGTATTAGAAAGATCCTGTGGACTCTATCCAAGCTTTGAAACCCCGTCTAAATTCAAACAAATAATGTTGACGACAGTAGTTGTTCGAATGTTGAGGCCGGAGATATTATTCTGTAAATGTAATTAAAAAAAATTTAATCACAAATTGTTATTGTTAGTTGATAATGGCAAATGGATTGTGAAAAAAACAGTACTTTTACTGGGATTTGAACACGCAATTTGTGACGCGACGCTTAACCAATTACGCTATTCCGGTCTCTTATCTTAACCTATTCTATTATAATCCTTCTCAAAAACCAATAACCAATGATTATTTATATAGCCAAAATACCTACCAGGAAAAATATTGCAAAAATTCTCACAATATATATTTGATTTAAATATTCAATAATAATTTAAATACATTATAACTTCTGAAGAGACCCCTGCCAAAAGGCGGAAGAAGGTGTTTGGAAGTCAATTTCGCGCTTTCAAAGGTCAATGTTCCAGAAAATTCGATCAAAATTAAACTGTTAGGAATGTCTGTGGCATGAAAACAAAAGGAGATAACGAATGCTGACAACCAACGAATCCAAGAACGTCAACACAGAACGGGGCATAAGAGTCACCACCAGCAACAACAATCACAAGAATAATAATACAGAACAGTCAGCAGAAGCGGTGAAATCGTTAGAATTTTAAAATAACATAAGAATGAAACGCGGAAGAATGGAAACGATTCCGTGATGTCGGGTCTGGGCCTGGCGATCTTTGGCCAGAAGATTGGTGGTGCTTACTCTTTCCTTTCTTCTTGAATTTCTTCTATTTACCATTTGGCATTTTTTTACCTCTAATTGCAATCAGCAGATTACTTACGATAATTGCCTTCCTCATTTATGGCGCGCGCGACCTTTCAACCCAGTTAACCCTTCAATGGAATTTTTGGAAGGTTTTACCTTTAGACTAATTGAAATGTATTTCAAAGTGGCAGTAATTGATTTATTTCACATTGGTCTTTTCAAATAAGATAAATGTAAATATTATTTATAACTTTTCCATAATATAATTTGTAAATATCATATTTTGATATTAGTTTATTGAAATACGTTAATTTAACTAAAATCTCATTAATTAGAACGAATTGTAAGATAAAACATTAAATTGACTATTTGACTTTCTTTTCATCTTCGATGTAATAAAAAATTGTAAAGCAATTAAATAAAAAAGGTTTTTGAAGTCCCATATTTGACATTCATTTGATTTTTGTAGTATTCGTACATCGCTTTTATAATTAGTGAAAGTTATGCTAGTTTTTGACTAATTAAAAAATTAATAATCACCGAAAAAATTGACATTGTGCAATTTCGGCAAAGTGGTACTTTGCCGTCCTAGTGCGGCAAAGTCTGTCAAAAGTTTTTACACTGTCATAAACTAAATATATGTAGCTTCTCGAACAAATCAATCCCGGGCTTTGATGACAGCCGAATATAATTAATAACAATTATTTATATAATTTATAACAACTTCTAACAATACAGCCTTATGTCAGTTATAAAAATTTTAAGGATAAAGATTGCACAAATTGTTGTATGCATTAATATGTAATGCTTTTCTAAGTCTCGTTCTATTTTTATAAATTTGGACCTCGACTACAAGTGCTTCATTACCTACAGATACGTAAACTACTTTTGTATTTTATTGTAATCTGTCGTTCTTATTGAAAATTTATACAAAAAAAATATGGACGATGGAAAACTTTCCTGTGACTTGATGTTTTGCAATCGTTTCCCCTTTAAGTAACAGATTTTACAGCTTAATTGGGCAAAAATTCGTACTTATTCATTTAAGATTTTAGATGCAATTAGGCTGTTTAAAATTAAGATTAATTTCATGTGTAATTCCCATGTAAATTTTGAAATAATTTCATTCGTATTTGAAATCGAAACGAAGTTAAGTAGAAAAATGGCATCTTCAAAAAGCGTCGGGTGGTTAATAAAGTTGAAACAGCGGTGATTATCCACTCTAGCTGGGTTTCCAATTTCCCATTAAGTGATTGGCAATGTTAAAACTGGACCAAAGTATCGTGCGGATTGGAAAACAGCAAATTACTGCCAATTATCGGTTTATTAATATGCATATCTCTCGGATCGTAGCTGCGATTCGGAATAGAGTTGTTTGGTTAACCGTTAACCACAATCCAGACAATTATTACCGCCATGTGCATTGTTGTTAATTACATTGTAATGTGATCGACAATTCAGCGAATGTGGGCAGGGCGAGACAGGGTTGAGCTGTACGAGATAATTAGCCTTTTTAAGGCAAACCCAATTGATTTTGATTAAATCGGAGGCAAGACATGTTTAAGTTATTGATTGACCATCAGTTAATTGACAAGTTAATAACAATCCAAAGCCAAATTATTGAAATAATATGAAATTATAAAAAAACGTAATTAATAAACCATTTTTGAAATTTTTTATCCGTCAATCAAATCTTTACGCAATCAGTAATAGTTTTTTTTGCTATATTGTTTCAATTTAAATTGGTTTGTTTTCCGTATTTTTTATGTGTGTTTTCTTTAAATAAAGTGTATCGACTGCAAATTGTCCTTGATTTAATTGTTTTAATTTAAATCATCTAAAAATAAACCGCTTCAGAAAAAACTTAAATTAGTAAAAGTATGGATTTTCTTATTGAATTTTTGATAATTTGAAAGTGAGAGGATTCTTAAATATAGCTTATTTTAGATAGTGAAAGTATGATCAGGATGAGTTCATCACATTTCTAAATTATGGTAATATTTTTTTAGATAAAAATTGAATGTAGTAAAAGTTGTATCAGATTTAAGTCATCAATGCATTTTTCCTTTAATGGATTTTTTCGCTTCTGAATAGACTGGATATTATAATTTGGTAACTGTAAATGGATTTGTGAGAAAACGATTTGAATTGTTTAAAAAGTTAATATGTTGATAGGATTAAAGAACTGTTTTATTTCTTTCAAAAGTTATGTTAATTGTCAAGTTTAAGTTTTGGGAAGTAAGTAGTGATATTTTTTTATTCAAATAAAAACAAGCAGCGGGACTGAATTGGAATATTTGAAGAATGAGCTTTGACCAAAACCTGCAAGATTCTTAATCAAGGTAGTGGATTCACAAAATTTTATTTTGGACCTAAGAAATATTTCCTCATGTTTTTAATAGAGGTCCACCCGATTTCATATAATCATATCAAGTATTGGTTTGTTGTAGGTTGGGCGCAAAAGCCGCTAGGGAATTATAGGCCTTATTCATATATAATATATATCAATCAAAGCATGGTAACGATGCACGATAACGTATCATCGGGTGTATGGTGATACGCCCTTCGTCGTATATCACCCAAGCATTTCCTCCCTATCACAATTGCTTTCTCGAACTATTGCTATCGAGTTAATAATTGCTATTTGTTCTTCACGCTTATTGTAATGGGATAGGATAAAAGTGTTTTTAAGACCTGTCATACGGCACCGCACACTAGGGCAGTATAGATCTATACACTGTTTAAAATTTAAAATTTATCCCTTTACATTTCTGAAAGGGACTTGGAGTAGTCTCAACCAACGGGTTTTATTATAGACTCTCATGACTATTTGTTTGTCTGTGATTTAGTAGTCAATTAAAGTCACATAGACCGGTTGTAAGCGGATCCAGTGAATCCATTGATTTTATTTAAATTTTTGCGTCATTGCTAGCTATTCGGCTATGTTGTTGAGTACACACATGGAAAACATTTTTCGCGCCGATAAAATCCGCACAGGTTTAGATCCCACAACCTCCGGCGAAGCAGTCCAGGGCTATACAGGTAGATATCGTTATCTTTGTTAAATCACTGTTTAGGAGAGGTTTAATCTTAGTAATATATACGTTTGGCTTAAATTTCGAACATCCAATAATGCTTGCAGTTCGACGTCTTCGTACCTTTTTGGTGGTTTTCCGTGCTCTTTGTCGTCGATGCCAAAGGCTTCAACAAGCATTCGGTGCGATTCCGCAGCTGTTTTCTTTAAATGAAAACAGAAAATTAACACTGTCCGCGTTTGCTCTTTATTCGGCACGAAACTCGACATGTTGACTGCACTGAGAATAAACGATAATGACGCTAGATTGGTGCGAAACTATGGTGGTTTGACAGTCGAGGTCAACCTGCAAATTTTTATGACAATCAATAAATATTTAGGATTTTATACTTGTACACCTGGTACACCTCCCATTTGTTAAGGATTCGATAGGATAAGATGAAGTGTAATTAGAACCACCATTCATCACCGCACAGTAGGGAAGTATAGGTCTAGCCACTTTAGAGGAGAAAGTTCAATATTAGTAATATGGAGAGTAACAAGTATAATATAAAAACCAATGCTCGGTGGTGTTCAAAACTATAGTAATGGATATTTCTAAAATCTTCTACATGGTTTATTTTTCTACCGAACGATTTATCATAAAAAAATGTTTACTAATAAATACTCTTGAAATAGAATATTGAAAATTTGTTCTAAGTTAATATCTAGTGAATAATATTTAAATTATAATTTTTAAAAATGGTATTAACAACATTGATNTTGAAATAGAATATTGAAGATTTATTCTCAGTTAATATCTAGTGAATAATATTTAAATTGTAATTTTTAAAAATGGTATTAACAACATTGATTTGTATGGTATGTTATTACTGGTTTTACGTAAAAATATAATTGTAATTCTATTAGCAGTTTCTAAGTATGTAATTAAAATAATTTCCGTAAAGTTAGTTTATGCGGAAAATTTCTATTATTTTATATAATTTTTGTTGATTTGATCATTCAATACAATTATTTGGAAGATTTATTCTCTAGCCTTTATATTTTGTTGGTATTAAATGGAACCTTTATTAAGACATATTTTCTAAATTTAAATGGGTTTTTCTTTAATAATGCGAACAGCAAATTACACGTCTTGTAGAGCTTGTTTTTACTTGTTCTGAGTCTGGTCAGAGTTTTTTGTGCCTTGTGGAAAAGGTAGCAAAACCTATTTACAGTTAGCAAACAAGCAAATAAATGGCCAAATTTGCAATGTTAGACTCACTTACTACACTTGGCCAAAGATGTGTGAGGTTAATCCATTAATTTGTGCTAATTAAGTACAATCTTGGGCAAATAAACTCCCGAGCGCTCATAATAAAGAGTTAAGACAATGAACTTAATGAGAATTTATTGAAAGTTAGCACAGTGCTTTGCAAAAAGTGGCTTGTTTGTTAATTAAATTTCGATTGATTTACCGTTATGTAAAATGTTTTTAAAAACCAATAAATTAAATAATAGTAGGGAACACTGTGATTAACTCTTTTACCATTTTATTATGGTTTTTACGGGACAATTTTATGTATTTTCGGGAAATTACAGTTTTAAGCTATAGTGACTTACTTAATAAATCATTTTTAAGATTAATGGAGAATTAAAACTTGTCCTAAATTCGCTACAATTTTGCAATTAATAATTAACAACCAATAATATATTTTATGGTTTTTAAATTTAATTTTCTGAACTAAATAATGCAAACATTAACCATGCAAAACCATATAAGATTAAATTGTGATTGTAGAGCCTTATGGTCTTAGGATTTAAAATAAAGAGATTATCTTATTCCAACATAGTTTAGAAATATCATATTTCGATACAAGTGATGAAATAAAGGTTATTTCAACACGAAACTATGTATTCTGACAAGCGCAGCGGTTTTTTGAAATTGTGGAACAACGAAATGGCTTTGACAACAATATGCAATTTCATTAAACTGTTGACAATTTGCGTATAAATTTTGAATTATTTCAGCACTCCGTACAGAAAAGAAAACCGTTACAGAATCAATTTGCGTTAAGAAAAGTCTACTTTTCGGTACCGAGTTGCACAAAAGAGTATTAATTCAATAAACATCAGACTGTATAATTTAAAAATTATGATATGCTAATTTATTTAATGAATTCTTTTCAAAAGGAAATTCAACTTGATTCCAAATCTTCTTTCAATTAGCACAAAGATCATAATAAGTATGCTATTCTTGTACTAGAATGTAATAAACTGTAAGCACCTATTATGAAAAGGTATTAAAAATATTTTCAATTACAATACAACAAAATACAGCCATCAAGTTTCTGACATTTATTAGTCGTTTTGAATAGAGACCCTCCTGTGAATGAATTTTTGCTGTTCATGGTCGTTAAATGAAGGTAATGACTTCATATAAAAGAGGCTCTTCAAAGTATCACATTGGCTGGAATTTCGCAAATATGTCTCGTGTCAGGTGGAGCTATTCAAGTTCAATTCTCCCTTTTGTTTGCTTTATGACCTCATCAATATCGTTTAGTTCAGTCTGGATCGGTATTGTCACAAGCTGCGACTCGTTTTCTCTCTGTGTAATTAACACAATGTGAGCAAATACTAAACGACGCCACATTTCTTCTTTATTGGTACTTACCTTTTAAGACATTTGTACTTCCCTGTTTTGAATACATATTAGATTGCATTTATTATATTTAAAATTAGTTAATATTTTTAAAAAATCTATATTTATTTGAATTCTAAAAATCCTTAAATATTTATTTCACAAAATTAAATTTCTTGGGAAATTATTTAAAGGATCGAAATATATAATTTAAACTATGGAATAAATTTTATAAAATTCTATCTATTAAAAATGTTTACAATTTAGTAGCCAATGCGGCCTCTAGAAAGTCTATCATAATTACACACTGTTTAATTATGCATTATTCAATATCCCCAGACAAATGACGTAAATATGCAAAATCACTATTTTTTACCAAGATTCATCTACTAATATTTATATTAGATACTATTTAGTTTATTTTTTGTTCTTGTCTCCAAAATTTAGAAGACGTTTATTTATAAACCAAGTTGAGTTTTTCCCAATAAAATGTACAAAAGTAAAGTTTTCACATATGGCTTCGGCTAGTGCCTAAAATAAAAATAGTAATAATAAATTAGGTTTTTTTAAATGGTGATTCTGGTTTCTAAATGTGGTTNTACTCCCACATAAAAGTAATTGTAACAAATATTAAATGAACAAAAGTATAGTTTTCCTTAAATGGTGGTTTAAATGTTTACAACTGTCCTTAATTGTACGAGTATGTGTTTAGACCCTTATTTAGTACTGGGTNATGTTTACAACTTTCCTTAATTGTACGAGTACGTGTTTAGACCCTTATTTAGTACTGGGCTATCTTCTTATTCTTTACTTAATATTTGCCAGTAAATAGCGAACAAATATAAGAATTGTATAAAATTTATTAAAAATCTGATTTAAAAACTCAAAAATAAACATTCGTATTTTTAGAAAACTCATTTCATTCGATTTTTAGAAATTTACTCGTGTTTAATTATGGTACATTTTTCACACACGTTTTGTTTAAACAAAAAAATGTAGTCAAAATGAAGTGAATTTTATTCATGAAAGCAAAAAATATGTTTTATTAAGTATTTTAAAAGAAAGGCCGAAAAGAAGAAACGATGAAATGAGGTTTGGAAATTTGTTATATCGAGCCCTTGTTTCCTCTTCATGGCGAGGTCTTATTATCATAATTCCATAAAAAATAAGTTAAATTTTTGTGAAGTAAAGAATTGTCCAATAATGGATTATTATTTTATAAAAATAAAAAATATTTTTTTAAAATTTTATTAATATTACTCATTTTCTAACCAATATACTCGTTTATCCCAAAATTAAATAATTGATAATTTACCGCTCATTTGAATAAAATAAGTCCAAACTTTTGGGAAGTGGTAATGTTATGAGGGCAATTACAGAGTAACAAAATGATATGCAACTCTTTAGCTATAAGATGTTAAAAGTTGCTGTAAAAAGTCGGTTCGTTTGATGAGCAATTTTGAAATCGTTTCTCAATAATGTTTGGCAAGGAGAAAAGTCTCTGGTCTGGAGTGGAATTAAGAGCGGCCCTGAGTGTAAATAACTTCCATGTGTAAGCACTTATAATATGAGTGGTCATCTATCAGGCTAATTTCCATAAAAGTCACATATTCGCATTCGATAGGCAGCAGAAAAAAGTCCAAATTGCTGTTGTGAATTTTTTGCTAGGAGTTCCTCGAGTTCCAATATTGTTTATCTGGTCAACATATGTGGCTTTTGATTTATAGGGATAGTCTCCATAAATGTCTGATGTCGGTGTTCCACCCACAAATCCTTGACCGAGCGTCGAAATGCATGCTAATTTCCACGCTATGCAAATTTGCATAATCGATCTGGGCGGATTAAATGCAATTATTCAATCAATTTCACACCAATCATTTCGCTACAAATCCACTGCCTGACTGGCTGGCTGTACCTTTAATGTCTGTGATCTCTTTATTCTATTGCCAATTTATTGCCAATCTAGAGCATATTGTTCCGGGAATTTATCGTCCGCCTTCGTTTCGTTTCATTTCATGTTATTTTTTACTACAAGAACTCGGCATAGAGTGGCAAATTAAGCGAATAAAAGGCAATAAACATATTTCGCAACGTTATGTTGATATTTAACGGTGGATTGTCTCTGGAGTCTAGGTCAGCACAAACTGTCACACCACAATAAATTTGACCAAATAGAATTCCACAAAATTATGAAACGTGAAACAGTTAACCATATTCTTTTCTCACTTTGCTAGATTTTTTGCGACTATCAGAATTTTTTGGGTTGACACGGTTTTTTTCCATTAAAACATAAATTACAGATCAGAATATATTGCAAGTTTTACAATAAAAATCCAGCTTAAATTTATAAATCTTTCTTAAGTTATTTTTTTTTAAATTCCTTTAAAACTAACCATTCTATAATTTATTTGTGCTTCATTTTATATTGGTTATTATAAAAAAATAGCTTAATTTATTTTATGCATTTTTGTAGATTAAAATNTGTTTTTGTTTATTATTAAAACATAAATTACAGATCAGAATATACAGCAAGTTTTACAATAAAAATCCAGCTTAAATTT
>JXOV01003767.1:75015-90348 GCA_001014945.1 Clogmia albipunctata
ATCGTTTTTATAGCACAAGTGTTTTAAAGAATTTAAAGCACTAGTGCTTTTTCTTTATTATTAAAGTGTGACCTTCGTCAAAGAAATCCATCAAATTTATATGTACGTCAATTTTGTTGTTAGTGATTTAACTGTATTTGCGGATGCATGTGTGTGTTTGATACTGTTTTATCGAATAATTTAAATTTAAAAACAAATGTTTTATTTAATTTTGCTGTTAATTTATTTAAAAATGCATAAAATTTGGTATGCAACACAGTCGATAAGCATTGTTAAACACTCGGGCCTTCTTTAAGGCACTTGCTGCATTGGGGCTTAAAACAATCCTTGTGTTTGATAAAGTCTTATCTTATCGACCTTGTTGTATAAATAACTATTATTGGTGTGTTCATGTGGTGGTTTGCAATTAGTACTTAGTCATAATTACGTCATTATTTATTGAAAAATGGATACAGATCCTCGATCGGGCGCACATAACGTGCCAAAAGGCCAGAAAATTAATTTAATGATATTAGAGACGGACAATCAAATGAGGGATAAATTGTTTTAATTTTTTTAACAAGAAGTTAGTTTTGATCAAAGTTATGACAATTTTTTACTAAGAAAATATCTTTGTTTTTTCGTTAATAGGAGAAACAACACATCTCCAGTGATTTCAAATGCAAAAGTTTATTAATAGCAAAATAATTTCCAATTATTCGTCAAAACCGTAAAAAGACTCAATAAAACGAATATCATTCAAAAAATTACGAATTATATTCCCAGTTCGTCAAAAATTTTTTTTGTGTTTTCCCAAAAATTAATGTCATGGTGTTTATACTGGTTTTCCAATAAGCTATTCAATAACTTTCTTATTTTGTCGTATCGAAAAGTTAGCTTTTCGACATCGATTTTCGATATTTGTTTTATACAAACCGTTGTATGTTAACTGATCAAATTAGCTTTTCGTGCATTATTAAAGAAATGAAATAAGAACAAAATTATGTCTTGATTGCGTAAAATCCGTTATTAACTCTGAAACGTTTAAAAAGTCATTTAACGGCTCGTATGTCACACTCATTTTCTAGTTAAAAAAACGATCCACTTTACACTCTTGTCCTACAAATAATTATTTTATTAAGAAATAAATATTTTAAGTTTTAAAAACAAATGTCTTAGGCATAATTCATTATTTTCGAAAATATTTCTTTAATCAAAATGTTATGAAAAGAAATACTTTTTAGTTCTAACGTAAGAGTACTTCTTATGAAATTATTAACATAGTCGTTTTAAATTTCCCAAAATCGTGCGTTGCATAAAATTTTATTTAGCTTGTCATGTTTTGAAAGTAAACGATTCAATTATGCAAATGAAACATTTAAACATGTCTAAAAATTGTTTCATGCTCTTAGCTGAATTGGGAGATTATGATCCTAGACGACATTCCCCTGGCTACGTGTCTGAATTCCGGCTTGTGGCTAGCCAAACCAAAGAGTTAGAAAATCGAATATCCGAGATCCACCAGCAACTGAAAGGTGTTTCGCCGACGTCTGCCGAGCTCAAGTACTTGGACAAAGTGAAATGGCACGACATGTACGGAGTGGATCTTCACCCAGTTTTGGTAAGATCTTAGATTAAGACCTTAAGAGTTCATTCAGAAATCAAATAACTCAAATCTTTATAGGGCGAAGATAGCGTAGAATATTTTTTAGGATTAACTCCTAGTGGAATAATTGTACTCAGGAATAAGAATACGGTCGCTCATTATTATTGGCCTAGGATTGGTAAGGTGTTTTACAAGGGGAAGTACTTTATGCTGCGAGTGTGTGATAAAAATGTAAGTTCTTAAGGTTTTTTCTAAGAAGGTTTTTAAAAAGGTTTTATAATTCAGAACGAAATCAGCACTTACGGCTTTGAGACACCAAAGAAATCGGCTTGTAAGCACCTGTATCGGTGCTGTGTAGAGCATCACGCTTTCTTCCGACTGGCTCAGACTCCGATGATACCCAATGGCAACGGAGATATTTACAGCCTTCAATCCAGATATCATGGACGAGTACCACCGACTTTTACCAGATTACCTTCAAATAGACAACTTCGTAGATCTATGCACGAAAGTAATTCAACCTATGGGGATACCTCGTCAATGTATAATAAGAGAGAGTCTCAGAGAATATCTATCCCTCAAAATCTTCACAATGAAGATAATAACAACAACAATATGACTAATGGAACAACGGAAAGGGTTCCTGGATCACCTCAGAGCAGTAAGAGTATGCCTAGGTCCCGAAGTCAACAAAGAGGTCTTTTTGGAGTAGCTCCAAGTCCTCGATCTGTAAGATCAGCTTCGAGGACCGATCTATCTCAACCCAAGACTTCGTCAAGTCAGCACTTCCACAGACATCGATCGAGTTCTGTGGAGAGTCACTCATCAAATGAGTCTCGATCTTACAGAAGGTATAAAAGTGGAAACAAACATCGAAGGGCTTCAGACAACGAAAGCGAACTATCTCGAGGATCTGGAAAATCGGGTCATTCTCACAACTCTCACAGAAAGAATCGAAGACATCGATCTAAGAAGCGAAGAAATGACTCAGGATCGGAAAATGAAAGCACCAGAAGTCGAAGTTATTCGGGACATCGTGTCTCCCAGGCTAACTACGAATTGGTAGACTCTGAACTTCAATGGAAGGAAGTCCAAAGAAAACAATCTGAATTGAAGGAAGTCACGTCTGGAGTCCAGCAAGCGGCTGTCATCAAGAGCAGTAATTTGACCAACTCTGTCAAGAGCCAACCACAAGGCGATTCATCCACTTTTGGACATCGTAGCAGAAAACATCGTAAGCATAAGTCACCAATGGAGGGCAGAGGCAATATTTGGACCAGTGAACTGGCCAAACATTTGCAATTCGATCTGATCGACACATCCGGAATGACAGAAGATCAGTTAAGGGAGATTCCATATACAGTTATCGAAACCAACGGCACAGCTGGCAATAAGTTGTCTTCCAATTCGCTTAAAGTTCACAAAAACGGGTTCAACAATCATCGTCTTGATCGGATAAGACCGTGAGTATGACTTGATATTTTTTTGTTGTATTCGTAATGTGTGTTTTTATTTGACAAACGTGAGTTTTTGCCTTTAATTTGGGACATTGCCAAACGGGCATGTCAATTTTAATTAAATTATTTTTGCAACGATAATCGACATATTAATTAATTAATTTCTGAGATATTGCAATCGATTTAAATTTACTTTAAGTAATGGTAAAAACTGCATTTAACTGGAAGTAGTTTTTGTTCTTATATACATTTTTTTATAATTGGAAAACAGTCAAATTAGAACAGATCAAAAAACATTTCCGTAGTAGAAATACTGCCTCTAAAATTAAAATTATTGTTTGTTTTTAAATCAGTATGTTATTTAAGATAAAATCTAACACCTGCTGTTATTTTCTAAAACTATATATTTTTTTAAATTTGTCATTGTGATATTTTTTATAAGATGATGTTGGCAATTAATTTATTTTTTACAATTCTATTCAAAAATGTTTACATCTTAGTAGTCATTGCTTCCTCTAGAAAGTTATCCATAATTCAATCCTATTCAATCATACATAATTCAACATCCGTAGACAATAACAAATCGGGTAAATACATTAAACTATTGTACTAATATTTAATTACTAAATATCTAATTGTGTCTAATTATGATTTAATTAAGATTAAAAGTTGAATCCGAAAATTCTATTGCATGACAGAAACTTTTCTTAATTGTATGTGTTTAGAATCTAAACTTTAGATCATTATTTAGTACTGGATTGTGTTCTTATTTTTTAAATTCATATTTCGCCAAAAAATAGGTAATAAAAATTCGAATTGTATAAAGTTCAATAGAAAACTGATTTGAAAAACACAAAAATTAAACACACGTTTCTATGAGAAAACTCATTTAATTTGTTTTCTAGAAATTTACATGTGTTTAAGTATTGTTATTTTTTTGTGGGAATATTACCCGTATCGTCACAAATTTCAGGACATAACAGGGGTTGGGAGGTAAAGGGGTCAAATGTACAGAGGTGAAGGATTACATAAACTTAGGTGTTACATAATAACGTAGGATGATAATTGTAGGATTGTTAATTTAAATAACTACATTTGTGTAATGCTTTTTACAAAGATTTTAAAATAACTAGCAGTTATTAAGGTTATTCGTTATTGTAATAACTGACAGTCATTATAATATGTAGTTATTTCAATAACTGATAATTAATATTGTTATTGAAATTATGAAACTTATTGTACTAATTGGTTATTTCAATAACAGACAATTATTTTAATATGTGGTTAACTGTTATTACATTATTTGGTTATTACATAATTATAATAGTTGATAATTTTACTTTTAAAGTTAACATTTTTTCTTCAAATGTTTCTATTTATATTTTAGATGACCTCAATGAAACTAATAATTGTTTATGAATAACATGTTACTTAGTTAATTTGAAATAACAGTTATTAATAACATGTTATCGTTATTTTGAACAGCTCTAGTTTAGATCATTATTTTGTACTGTTTAATAAATGGCAAATTTATTTGAATGTAAAATTTTGTAAAAAGAACTAGTTTGAAAACGCATAATTAACCGCTCATTACACTCGTTTTCTAAAACTTGACACGTTGCTTAAATATATTTTTAAAATAATGATAACTTTTCATCGTAGAACAACGAATTCGATTGAAGCCAACTCATATGTATCATCTCGAAGTGGATTTGCAGACGGTTCGATACGATCAGCAAGTACTATCAACTCATCAAGGGACTTTAATCGCGGAGATAATAAATTGTTGCGGTAAGATTGAAATTAGAGAACAGAAATAACTGTTATTTAATATAAATTCTTTACAGAATGATGTCAAATATGAGCATTGACGACTTTTTGTCCCAATCCAACCCTCATATGAGTCCTTTGGAGATAGATCCCAGCTTGAGAGTCTCCCATGAGCACACGGATTCTGGCCTGGGGGCTGACCAGGACTATGCTTATTCGTCAGAGCGTTCGAACGACAGCAAGACGAAATACAGCACTGGTGGCTTGGGGAAGATGATCCGAATGTCACCCCCTTCTTCCTCTTCCACGAACGGCAGCCAGGGTCATCATCCTCACCACATGGTGTACCCGAAGGTGTCTTCCAAGGCCTCTGTGACAACGACAACGTCCAGCATGAATGGCACGGCGTCCGGAGTGAGTAGTAGCGCAGAACCCCAACACGAACACCACTACCATCGCTACCACCATCGTCCATTGCAAATCACGCACAATAACCCCCAACAGGGCTTTGCCAAAGGAACGGTGCACTCATACACACGCAGTAAACTACCTTCCCATCATATTAGTACTACCCATAATAATTCTAGTATTAGTCGCCCTAATCTTCCCCATTATAACCATCTTATAACCTCAGTAGATCAATCCTTAATTAGTGGTCCCGGTAGCGGTCTTAGGTCGACAGTTGCAACAGTTGGTGAAGGCGTCGAAGGGCTTATAGCGAATGGAAGCCTCCAAAATGGGGCGCAGGAACAAGAAAAAAACATCGCCTTTGTAAATACCTTATACGGAGCCTCGGTTTATAGTACTGGAACGGTGTCCGGAACTATACGAAAACCACCACAGTCTCCAGCGTCAGACATGGCCAGTCTACGCCGAAAGAGGGCGCTTTTACGCCAGCAAAATTATAAGGAGATTGGAGTGAAAAGCAACTCCATGGACGCACTCCAAGCCAAAACCTCAACCATTGCGAACGGCTGTGATTCCGAATACAGCAATAACATCACCAGCACCAGTAACAATAGTCATAACAATAGCAATAACTGTTCCGATAACTCTTGTGTAAATATACCATCCAGATCATCTAGTTTAAAGTTGATACTAACACCCATTATCCAAAGTAGTAAGCGGTAAGTTGAATTATTTGCAAATTCCACTCCATTTTAATTGTAGCTTTCAAGCAATTGCACACAAATACATATATACACGACACGTAGATATAAAGACTGTTCCGCAAATTAAATATACACTGTTCTAAGATTATTGGCTGCAACTGAAATTATTTGAACATTAGTTATGTTATTTAAGATCATAAACATCTTCAAGTATCTATAGAGACTGGTCTATTTAAGTTTTTATCATATTGTGTTGAGTTTGCTGAATATTTCTTCAAGTCTCTCCATCACTTGTATTCTTAATTTGCGAAACAGCCTATAGATAAATTTGGCAATAAAAGAGATTATTTCCGCTTGGAAATATTCTCCGGCGACACAATCAAGCACTGTTACACATTAAATTGTGTATAAAGTTTTGGCTGGTTGCGGCTGCTTGATAAAGTCCCTCTCCGCCTCACCTCTCCCATCATTCCTTGAGTTTAATGAGCTTTCCGCATTAACTGAAAACCCCTAATCTTAACGCGAATTGCCTTGTGATAATGATTTAATTGGAGTGAATTGACGTGGATGATTCTTAGCGGGATCGTTCAAGATTAAAGACGTTGGGTTTACAATGGGCCTAAAAATAGATGAATACTGTGTAAAATGAGCGTATTTCGCTCTGAATGCGGATTAAAAGGCACATAAATCTAAGCTTTTATCTCCATCGTCGATGGAGGCGCCGGGTCATTTGGACATTTTAGTCAAATTTATCACGGAAAACTTTGTCAATTCACTCGAAATTCGCGCGCTCTGTGTGCCACTGTTTCACTATTTGAATGGATTGTGTATGGGTTCTGATTTGGGCAATTTTCCGTTTCAGGGCGCAGTAGTGGGCGAGATGAGCACGGAACTCTAAGTCTCGAATACCTCTTCTAGACCAACTTCAACTGAGTAGTTTTCACCCCTTAATGCCGCGCCATCGAAACTTTTAATCTTTTCGAATAATTAATGTAGCACTTTAGTTAATACTCCCCAGAAGATCTAGTGACTTATTTCCATTGCAATTTATATTTATTTATGTCTAAACAATAAAAGTATGTGTCAAAGATTTATGGCCTTTTTATTACAATATTTATTGATTGAAAATAACCTTTGTATTATTAAATTGTTATCGGATTACTTAAGTATAACGTAAAGTATAACATTCATTTGATATTTTTTCAATTTCGTTAATTACTTTTGACATTTTGGAATTCAGTTTTATGTATTCGAATTAGTTTAGGACTAAACGATGCACAATTGCCAGAACCAGAAATATTCGAATTCAATTCAAACTTAACCTTATACAACGCTAATTAACAATAAGGTTGTATGGATCGATGGTAGTATTAGTAGTGAAACGTCATCAGATACCATTCATTGTTTTGATTTTGTATGAAAGAAAATTAGTGATAGTATATTAACAAAAGACTTTTAAAGTGATTAAATACGTGTAATCACTACTTCAGACAATAATTTTTGGGTCTAATAAGTTGAATACAGAGTAAGTTTTCGGATCAAACTCATCCTACTTGCCGAAGCGCAAATTTTTCGCCTCTTTTTGCTCTCTCTCTTGCGTCGGGGGAGTATATGTAAATCTTACGCTCTCTCCACCGAGCGGAGATGAAGTCAAAGCGTAACGGATCGCGCCCAAAACTTGAATACGTGTGATAATATTAATAAACACTATTTTCTTTTTATTTTATATAATAAATCATTAATGTGTAAACGGCAATAACTTTATAGAATTAATTTTTGAATGTATTCTTTACTTTTCCACTCATGTGAGCTGCGCTTTTAACTCCTCTTTGAGAGAGGCGCTTTCGAAGGAGAATTTAAAAAAGGGGGTAGCAAAACTGCGCTCATTCTTCACACTGGTTGAACATCACTTATTTTGTTCAAACAAGCGAAAAAATCGCAAAATCTCTCTCACCCTATTCAGTCAAAAAGTATTGAAATTTTTAAAAAATAGTGTTAAATTGGGTACAAACAAGATAGAATCTAGATAACATCTGTACATCTGTCTAGTCTTCATTTTAACAATAAAAATACACTAACTAAATTAATAATGTTACATCAGTTAATGTTCACTTTTGTATAAAACTCGGTCGATAAGCATAATTAAACACTCGGACCATCTTAAAGCACTCGCTACGCTCGTGGCTTAAAACAACCCTTGTGTTTAATGCCCTATCTTATCGACCTTGTTGTATAAATAACTATTATAAAGTCTTTGAATTCCATTTTCTCACAATTTAAAACTGCAACCGCACTCACTGCCCTCAACATTTAGTGTTTAACAAAAGATCAGCAAGCAAAATATACAAAATAAATTAATTACTTTATTCACTATGTCTTTGCGAGTGGCTTGGTTGACTGTTCAGAATCGTATGCTCTTAATTTTAGGTTTTGTTTTACGATATTGGGATAATGACCAAATTATGCGTTCAAAAATCAGACAAATTAAAGATATTGCTACCCCAAGAAAATATATGATCAATACACCTTTAAGGTGATTAAAGTTCAGCGAATGGACATCACTACTAACGTGTTTGAAGCCCGTGCTCTGAGCTTTAACCATTAAATGATTCAATAAACCAGCTTCGTAAACGCGCATTATAATGCCATCCACAACTTCACGATAAGCAGAGTTTTTTCGATAGTATTTGGTTGTTAAGGACGTGTAAAGGCATTCTGGTACCTGGTGAACATAAATAGAAGAAGGATCGCCAGGAAATAAATATTCGCCTAAATCAGCAATGACGATAACAGCAAGTTTTGGAATATCTTTCCAGTTGTTAATAATATGGAACATTTCTGAATTATCAACTTCAACAGTTTTATTAATTAAATTTGGATAATTAATTTTGAGGAGAGGAGAATCGCGCTCAATAGCAGAAGCAAAGACATTATAGTCGAGGCTGATTAGTTCCTCTACTGTCTGAATAAGGTAAGGAACTTTCGGAACCAAAAGGTTAACAACTAAGAGAGCTTGAACTAAAGTCATAAATAAGAGACACATTACNGATATACAGTTTTTGGTATGACTTGTTTAACTGAAAAGATGAAGATCGTTGGAGAACTATTTCAATATTTCGGAAAATTGAATCATACCATGATGTGGTTCGAAATACAATGAGTTTTGATACAATAACACTCAAACCTATAAATGTCCAAAAATAAGTCATTGATTTAAAATAGAAAGTGTCTGTTATAAATTTGATACTTAAACTGTCTAAGTCTATTGGTGTTAAAATGCAAATATCTAGTCTTTGAAGGGGATAAGATATGTCAGTGATGGATAAGACAGATTTAGTAAGAAACCCATCATCAAACATCATATGAAACCAGTTAAAACTTAATGCCTGGCTAATACCCGTTTTGCCCAAGTTCTTGTAGTAAATTATTTTTCTACTTGCATTTAATTTTTCCAGAATAATGTCATAGAGAAAATCTCCATTTCCTGGTTTGTCCCAAACTGCTGATTTGTCGTAAAGTAGTTTTGATGTTGGACTGTACTTAAAAATCGGAAAAGCATGTCCCTTGAAATTCGTATTCTTTGACTTAAATATTTGTGAGAGATTTTGTGGGTCTTTAAATAGTTGTTGAAGTTGACTTTGAGTTTCAAACTTATTGTAGGTTGAGAATATTGGAATTTGATTTTCAGAGCAACACAAAACTAAATTGAATTTCCGTTAGGTCCTTAAGAACTGCCTTATATTTTAGGGTATCGCAATCGTGACCTAAATTGATCATAAAGATCTTTGTTTGAAACAAATGTGGTAACATTTTTGTCGCATTAATAAATTCTTGAATTGAACTCTAGAAGTAAGTTTTATAGGAGTTAGTTTATAAATTTTAAAGAAATAAAAGAAATTGTTTACCTTGTCAATGTTCTTCGTGATGTACAACAGAATATCCGTCTTTGTTTCTTGTTTTTTAACTTCTCCCAATAAAACTATCTATTTTACTTAACACTCCTCCCAAAGCGAAAGCCAAAAATATTAGATTAATAAACTTCATTTTTAATTTATAATAAATTGTGTATTCGATACTTGTCTTTTTTTAATATTACCCCTCCGTAATTTCGCTTTTATAATATATGTCGTTATAAACTTCAGCCAATATAAGTTTCAAATGCCGTTTTGTAAAAGCTTTTAAATTTATTCTATATTTTAAAATGAAATAATTAATTTCCATTTCACTTCTAAAAGTAATCATTTGAATTTATTAACTAATTAGCTTAATAGAAAAATATTTAATGCATGACATAATAAATATATGTTGATACGCATCAAAATACTTAACCACCTAGGTCATTTCACAAGCTTATTATACAGACAAGTATTTATTGTTAATATTTTAATAATATAATTTATATTTTATAAGCTGCATACACTGATAGCATTATGACATAAATTTATACTTACATAGAACACAATACATTTTTGGGATTATTTACGACATTTGTCAGTCGTCTTTCACTGATTTAGATACATATTTCATTTTACAAAAATAAAAACTCCTTATTTTGTCTGTGTTTGTCTATTTATCATTTTGCACATTCAATGCTCTCCTCCATCTCGATCATTCAACAACCTACAATAAGGTATAGGGTCCGAACAACCGCTTTCCCTGATATGATCCAAAGCCTTGATCTCCTTTTTGTAAATGGTGCTGTTCCACTCTTCGATTTCTGTTTAAAATCGGGCGAAGATTTTTATATCCCTGCCACTTTGAAGATACAAGGTTACAATGTGCTCACTTTAACTAGATAACTAAATAGTGAATATTTACAGTGAAGATATTTCTCCCAAACGCAATCACTGATGTTTTTGACGTGGTTAAGGACCTGAAATATTTAATGATTTCTGAAAAGCGTCTAATCAATTGAGTCCAAAGTATTGTGTATGTATACTTCGTCTTAATTTAATTTGATCGCGACTGCTTAATTTAGGTAAGGAGATGAGGAACTTTCCTAGTGAAAGTCACAATCTTCCAGAGCGGAATATTTCTAATCTCACTTGATTCTAACACCTCACCAGAAAGAACTTCCCTTCTAATTCTGATTAAAGCCCTACATTCACATAAGATGTGTTCCGTAGTCTCGTCATCTTCCAGCCATTGCCTGCAAATGGTTTCATTTGAAAGGGTCATTTTTTTCAAATGATATCTGACAAGATAGTGTCCTATTAGGAGGCCATCTAGTCCTCTGAAATCAGTGCAGCTAAGCTTCCATGTGTATCCCAGAAGATCAAGATTTATGAGGTTATTGGATTGCCGGAAGCCAATGTGGTTATCCCAGTACTGTTTCCGTAGTACAGTAATCTAAGAACGGATTTCACTGTTGTATGGAGGTGCTTCCGGCATGTTATATACAGTTAGTGCTTTCGTTTCTTACCCTTATTGAAGACCTTTACTGATTCACGATCCAATTCCAAAATCCATTTAATTAGCTTAAATGTAGTTATATTGTTGTACGGGATAGTCTGTTATTTTAGCTCCGTACAACATAAAATACTTCAAGATTTTACCTACTTTTTAATCGTATCCAGCATATTTTTGTTTTCAGCTATTGTTTTTGAATCTTTATTATAATTTTTTATAAGGTAGACCACAACCAACACACGTGTTCTAGAAGTCCAATGAATAACCCACACAAAAGTGGTCACTCGTCTCACTCTTATATCCCAATTTCTCAATAAGTTCGTTGACCAATAGCTGGTCTTACTTATGTAAATAGAATTAATTTCAGTTTGTGGAACAACACTAGTGATTTATTTATTGATGAATCCTTATCAACCATTATTAAATTATTATGCAATGTCTTGTAGTTTTTAAGACACCTTTTGATTCTGTAGTCTCTAATTTTTGTGCTATAAAAACGACTTTGACTGAATGAAAGAGATAATTTGCATGCAGCTTTTATTGGACATTAAAAACCAAAATCACATTTATTTTTTTTTTCTAAATTAAAACTCTGAACATTGTCTAAAGTTGTATTCATACATTTTTTACATGTTTTTGTACCACTTAAAATTTCTTAGGAATAAATGTTTTATTTCCTATTATCCTTTTACCGAATGTAAAAATAAGTCGTTCAAAAATGAAGCACACTAAAGCCATAGTCATTCCGATAACATAAACTATAAAAACACCTTTAAAATCCTCAAATGATAAGTTGTCAACATTTAAATACATTAGTTTTGTAACCGTGTCTTGTGTGTTGGAAACTAAATGATTCATTAAACCAGCTTCAAAAGCTCGCATCAAAACATCATTGATAATATCGGTAAATGCAGAATTTTTTCTCAAATACTTGGCGACAAGTGTAGTCCAAATGCATTCTGGAACCTTATGTATGAAATGGATCGGGGATTTATCCCTGGACAAGAGAATTTTCGATATTTCGTCATCTATCATTACAGCTGTTTTTCGCAAGTTCCTCCAAGAAGCCAGTACTTTATATAAATTGTAATATTTTACCAAACAAATATTGTTCTCCAATTTTCGTTTAATTTCTCCAAATAAAAAAGAATCACTTATGGACGGCGTCGTATAAATTTTATAATCAAGACTGATTAACTCGTCCAACGTTTGAATTGGCTTAGGTACGTCGGGAATAAGAAGGTTCTTCTCTAAAAGACTTTGTATTAAACTCATAAATAAAAAACACAATAAAATAATATTAATAATAAACAATTTTTGAAAAAACTGTTGGCATTGAAAAGACGACGATCCTTGAAGAACTATTGCAATATTTCGAAAGATCACNGATTTCGAAAGGTCACATCACTCCAAGAATTATTTGTGAACATTATGAATTTTGATAAAATTATACTTAATCCAATAAATGCCCAAAAGTAAATCATGGATCCGAAATAAAAAGAATCAGTAATAAATTTCATATTAAAGGTATTCAAGTGAATTGGCATTAAAATGCATACTTCGGTTTTTTTTAAAAGGATATGTTATATCTATTTCAGTTTCGATTTTTGGANTAAAATTGTACTTAATCCAATAAATGCCCAAAAGTAAATCATGGATCCGAAATAAAAAGAATCAGTAATAAATTTCATATTAAAGGTATTCAAGTGAATTGGCATTAAAATGCATACTTCGGTTTTTTTTAAAAGGATATGTTATATCTATTTCAGTTTCGATTTTTGGATATAAAACACCATAATCAAATATAAGGTACACTAAATTTGATTTCAATATAGCTGATAAACTGGAGTTGTCTTTATATCTGGAGTAAATAATTTTCTTACGGGCATTTAACTTATCCAAAAGAATTTCATATAAAAAATCCGCATTTCCTTCTTTGTCCCAAAAACCAGTATTTTTTGGGGCATGTTGAATAAATTCTAAACGATAGATTGGAAATTCTTGTCTTCTGAAATTATTATGCTTTTTCTTAAATAACAGAGAAAGATTTTTAGGGTTGCTGATCAATAACAAAGATGAAGACTCTGGTTCGAATTGATTAAATGTTGTGAAAATTGGAGTTGCAATTCCAAAACAGCATATAACTGAATTGAAATAATGGTTTTCAGTTAGCTTCAGAAACGCCAGTTTTAAATAAGAAGTTGTACAGTTCGATCCCAGATAAACAAAAATGATCCTTGTTTGGAAAGTATGTGGTACATAAGACATAACTTCCAGAAATTCTTTGACAGCAATCTGAAATATTAATCATGTATTTTTTTGAAATGATATTATTTGTATGTAATACAATGACACAAATTTCAACAAAATCAAAATTTAAAATTAAAGAATTAGTATATTTCGCTACGAGTGCTGTAATGATCGATTTCACATGTGTATTGAGCACTATTTTGTAAAAATATAGTTAATCGATAATTAATAATATAATCGTTCACAGCGGTTTCTTTTTTCAAATAGTACATCAACCACTTACAACGATATTTCCATATTTAAATCAACGCTTATTAACAATAAAAATGCACGGATCTGTGGTGGTATAAGTAGTAAACCGCCATCAGTCGGCTATCATTCATTGTTTTGATTTTGTATGCATGAAAATTAGCGATAATATTGTAACAAAAGACTTTAAAAGTGATTAAATACGTGTGATAACTACTTCACATAATAATTTTTGAGTCTAATAAGTTCAATATTACTTATTTTGTGCCGAAATCCGAAAAAATCGCAAAAATTCTTTCACCCAATTCGGTAAAAAAGTATTGAAATTTTAAGAAAATAGTGTTAAATTCGGTACAAAATAGAATCTAGACAACAATATACATCTGTCTAGTCTTCATTTTAATAATAAAAAACAACAACTAGATTGATACATGTATTTTTATTCCGGATGATGACGTCACGTAAAATCCTGACTACTTATACAAAGTTGAGCGGCTTTGATCTTAAATATTGTAATGCTTAATTGCCACCAATTTAACGAACATCAATAAAAGTGCTTCAGTAAAGCTTTGGTTTATTTAATATTATATTTCAGTAAGATAAGTCGATTTATTGCAAAGAAACATCTCTAAATATTTTCGAACGATAATATTTAAGTTTTTCGTTTTTTTTACTTCTTTATTAGCTCTAATAGAAATTGATGATATTTCATGTGTTACATCAGTTAATGTTCAGTTATTATATGTAAAACATAGGAAATTGAGCTTAAAAAATTACTGATATACATCATTCTATAATATTTACATTATTGCCAAATAAAAGGAACGTAGCATTCCGTTCTGAAATAAGGCATTTTAAAATTTTTATTTGTTCTTAAATTATAATTTTGTGCCGTTTGACCGTTTGTAGTTAAATCAATATCCAATTTAAACGTTAGTATTTTTGTATCTAAATTATCCCGACAATTTAAAGATGCAGATTTGGTGTTGCATCAGAGTCCCTAGAGGACACCATTCTCTTTAACAGTCAATGTAATTTCTTAATTTCTTTAAATTTCAAATTTGGATAGGAGAATTTTGCTTAGTTTTGCCTTTCTAAAAAAAGGCACAATTCTGCAAGTTAATTGATATAAAACATAATGAGCAGGGACCAAATAACCGCATTCGACATTCTACGAAAATTACAGGAATCAGCCAAGGACGTCGGACTACAAATAAACATCGAGAAGACCAAATATATGGAAATGAAAAGAACTACCCCACATTCAAGTACCTCGATTGATGGAATTGGCGCTTTGTATATATAGGGAGCAATGGAAACGAGGAAGATGAAATTGATAAACGAATTCTCGCATCAAATAGGATATATTTCTCGCTCCAAAATATATTGAAATCAAAGGATATTACTCAACAAAATAAAATAAAAATCTACAAAACTCTGATTAGGCCCGTCCTANTTGTATATATAGGGAGCAATGGAAACGAGGAAGATGAAATTGATA
>JXOV01003775.1:0-42365 GCA_001014945.1 Clogmia albipunctata
TTCCTACACGTTGTTTAAATAACTATTATGCCACTAGGTTTATTTACACGAAGAATATATAATTTATTAATAAAAAAGGCACATTTATTCAATTAGTTTAATAATTTTTTAAACATTCTAATATCACATAAACCTAAAAATACAATTTTTGACAATTTTAATTTAGTTTTATTTATAATATGTACTAAATTTTTATCTTTGATTGATTATATAGTATCTATATTTATGATTTTTTATATAGCTCTAACAGTACAAAACAAACTTTTAATTAAAAAATTTTATTAAATATTTTTCTTTCTTAATTTTTTATTTTGCATAATTCAAATAAAGTTGAACGCGACTCTTAGCCGATGTGGCTGCCTTCTCGGAGCCCATTGTTCGATCCCTGGGCAGGTAGGATTAACTGGGTCTTTTTTCAACCGGTCTGGGTGCTATTAATTTACTAATAATCTACTGAAAACATATAGTCATGAAAAGTCCAAACTTGCCGTTGGTTGAGTTTAAGACTCCCCATGTTACTTGCAGGAATTGAAAGGGAAATTTAATTTTTTTTAATAAAGTGGAAACCAAAGTTAATGGTCCTTTTATTTATTTTAATTCCGGATATTTTGTTTTAAATTAAAAAGGTATACTTTTCTTCAAAAACATAACTTTAACTACAATAAGTAAATTAAAAACTTTCATTTATTTTGAAAATTACAGAGCCTAAAAATTACAGAGCCTAAAAATTACAGACTAAATAAGATTTAAAATAATAAAAAAATAAATCTTTGTAATCTAATAAAAGTATGGATTAAAATAATGTTAAATAAGGATCCTTTTATAACTCCAATTAAACCTATCAAATCAGTAGAATCTGGTCATTTTAAGCGGTTGGTCATTTTTGGCAGATGTACTTTGATTAAAAAAATATATATTTTTCAATTTAAATTTTTATTTATTCATTCAGAGATTATCATTTTTACCAGAAAGGGTTTAATTGGAGTTATAAAGGGATTGTTCTATGTACGATCATTTTTTAAAATAAAAAATAACATTATCTTAATTTCTGATCATTTTGCACTATTTAACTTCACTAAATTAAATTATATTTTTTAAAACAAGAGTATTCTTATTGAATTTTAAGAATAATCCATCTTCAGTGTAGTAAAAACACATCCACTACATTATAAAATCACTGTTTTCTCTTACTGGAAAATACTATGTTTTTTGGAAATCAAAGAACATCCTAATATAAATAGCTTTTATTAAAATTTAAAATATGCTTTAAAAATAATATACAGTCGACTCCCAACTGTATAATTCGAACTCTCGATAATTCGATTTTTAAGCCCCTTGGAGGTTCGAATTATCGAGAGTCGACTGTATTTAAAATTTAGTTTAAAATATTAAGGCAGTTGATTGGATCCTAGTGCTCCAATTCAATTGCTTAGAAGTATTGAAAAGCTCAGAATGTCGTATTTGCATTTATACTTTGGTTATTTTAAAAAGTAACAAAGAAATAGTTATATTTGTGTAATTTACTAAAATATATAAAATAATGATTAATTGTTTTGATTAACAAAATGAAAATTTCAAAATAATCTAAAGCTTTTGAATAAATTATCTTAATTTAAATGGAAGTAATACAATGCCCAATTAAAATATTTGTCTTCATCAATTACCGCTTAATAAAATGGAATAATTCTGTCCTTTATTCTCCCAGCAGTGCAAATATGTAAAAGGTACATGGAAAAACGTCGCCGTCCATTTTAATTAAGTAATGGCGACTGGTAATTAAAATAAAATTAAAGCCGGCGGTGGAAAAAGCATCGGTCAACAAACAACACGCACACCAACAAAGCTATAATGAAATTTCAACAACTTTTTCTTATCGCCAATGAATGTGAGTCAATAAAAAGCAGGAGAAATAACTAACGAGAACGAAAAAGTTAATTATTAAATTAGTTTCATTTCCACAAGAAGTAATCGTATGTGTGTATGACAAAATAACTCCACCTCAAAACTAAATAAATTTGAAAAAGCGCGGGCCTATGTTTACTTTGTTTAAAAATAGCTTATCGCACTGACATTTATTTCTATTTAATTTGGTCACATAATTTGGACATTGATATGATATAAATTATGGCGAAACATTCGATTATGAGTTTAAAAATAATTAAATAAATTTTAGTAGTTGAATTATCAAATACTTATCTAAATGGCAATCCGAAACATTGTCTCTATAAATCAATAAACAAGAGAATTGTGGCGCTAAACGGATCTGTAGACATTTAAATAAATTAATAAATAATATACAAAGTTAATTAAACACTGGAATCGTAAATCAACTGATAAAATACAAATAAATAAAATAATAAATTAATAAAGATAGGTGGAGCTTAATGCTGAATTGGTATAAAAGAGAGACTCACCTCTACTCTTGTATTCACCAATCAAAATGTTTCAAAACACCAATCCAAGCAAGCGTTTTATATTAATTAAGTATTTACAATTCTCTTATTTCATTCATTCGTTATTTACCTGACAGGCAGGTAAAAACTAAATTCAAAAACGAATGCCAAGATTACCAGTCGCTACTCAGCTCTACTCGCGTTTCGAAGTCGGTTTTTGCGTTGAGTTTCGAATTTTTTGAATTTTGTTGTTTAAAATATTGTTTCTTAAAAGTACTTTGTTTTTTTTCAATCCGTCGGCATCTTAGATTGTTTCAGTGGGAATAGTGTGAATAAATTAAGGTGCAAAAAGGTTGACAAATAACCCTTATATTGGTTTTGTTACAAAGAGAGTTTAAAGTTTTAAATTGTGAAAAGAGTTTAATACCAAAAGTGCCTTTGGATTTAATATTAAATTAAAGTGCCTCAGCAAAGTGACTTACACCGAATAACAGTGATCATAGAGAATAATAGGATGTTAAATTGCCTGATAAAAACAACTGGATTTTAGGTAAGAAATCGATTATGCAATTAATGCCAATCAGAACTAGAACAATAGATAATAAATTTAATTAGGATCTATCTCTGTAATCGTTGATTTGATTATTACTTCATCACGGCTTAATTGCCGGCAGCTGGGATTTCCTGAGTTCAGGTGGTTAAAAATATAGTTTTATATAATATAAAGGAGAGAATTCTTGAAGTAATTAGATACGTGAAAAAATGTAAAATTGCGTGCCACGCCGGTTAAATTGTGGCTTAAAGTGTTTAAAAGTAATAATGACGAATATGAAAAAAAAATATAATACTATAATATATACCAATGTGCAATTTGTAAAACCGTGTGGCTGTGCTGAGAGCCAATTAAACCCAGCATTTGAAAAATGCTGTCCCCAACAGCAGCATCTTAATTAGCTGCCGCCCGACAATTGGATTGAATTATTGAAACTCGATTGGCATTCGCAATAATACAATTAGATATCGCAAGATACACGACTATAATCAATTAGTTGTAAATAATTAGACGTTACAACATAATCAAACTGCAATTGTGCAGTTTTCTGCCGACGGAACGGAACCAAATATGAATGGTGAATGTTATTATTGTTTCCTCTGTTTCTGTTTTAATATCGTTTAAAGTTTTGTATATTATTAATTAAGATTTCAATAAATATGATACATCATAATTTAATTTTATTTCTTAACTCATCAATTCGGTTTTCTGGAGTGGATATTTTAAAGAGGCGATTTTAAAGTTAAGAAATATCATTTCCAATTTTGAATATCTTATACGAGTACGAGAATGTATTTTCGTGTTCTTATGAACGATGCTTTTAATGTTTTATTTATATGTATCATTTATTTATGAAAGTACAATTCTGACCGTTTGTAGAAATTAAACAAGGACAAAAATTTGTTGGGGGAGATAGAGATTAAGAAATTATAACACGAGTTTTAGATTTTGTGTACATAATGCTTAAAATCTTGTAAAATACTCACACTAACCTTCTATAACGCGTTAGCTTCGCTTTTAAAGGACTTTAGTGTTTAATAAAGCGTTATCTTATTTGTTGTATCAATAACTACCATTAGTTTATGCATAAAATAATAGAAAAAATGGTAGAATTAACTTGTTTCAATTAAAAAGAACACAGTTCTCGGAATAGATTGTTATCAATACGAGTACAAACAGCTTTTTTGCTTCAAATCTTATTAATGGTATTTACCATTTAGTATAGATGTTTTTTTAAATTACCAAATCGATTGTTAAGAACTTTATATGATAATATTGTCATATAATCTTATAATTTACTCATACGATGAAAAACAAACTTGAATACGTCAAAATTGAGTTTCATCAATAGGTAGACTAAATTTATCATGATTTCGCATAATTCTATATATAAAAACGATAATCAGGTTTGATCCAGTTTTGTTGCAAAGCCCTAATGCAATGAAATCCATCAAAATTGTGCGCCAAATTAAGTAAATATGACGATTAAATTTGTCGCATTCTGACGTCATATTGCTTTAGTGGGAAGAAACGTGCGCGCTTCGTTTAATTGAATCAAAAGAAACGCGTTATCTGTTTATTGTGACGCCCAACGGATCCCCTGAACTTCAACACGGGCAGACCAGTGGCCGGTTATCTAGATCACAACCGTACACTAGCTGCGAAACCCGCTAATCCCTTTATCTATTGTCCAAATCACGTGAATTGATTTTAACTCCAAACTTTTATTATTATTAAGATATTTGGTTTATGATGTAAATTAATCAACAGGTGATAGAGAGAATTGAACCATTTCGTTATGCTCAATTTATATTTGACCAAAAAATTACCCAATAATGCGAACATAAATCTCTACATTGTGTGGTGCTTTGGGTTAAATTGGACCAACTGATCTCTATTACTAATCGGATTAGGATCGAATGGATGGACCAACCAAGAAGATCCGAAGAGAATTAGATGTTAACCGAGTTTATTGAGATGGAGTTAGATAAGTGGTTTAATTAAATAAGAGATGTTGATCGATGTTGATCCGAGAAAGAAGAATGAGAAGACACAAACCGACAAACAATTTAAGCGCCAAGTAATGTGAGATCTTGTAAGGTGTTCATGGGGTGCTCTCAAAGTTACATGTTCAGTATTTCAATTTCATAATTTACTCTACTTTAAAGCAGGATTCGAACTGAAATTGAAATCTTATGTCATAATTTCAGAGTTGTGAACTATCCTAATTCGAAAAAACATCAAAATATTATAGAATATTTGTGCTACAAGCAAGGGTCTAAAATGAATTTGAAATACGAGCAAGTTTTTCATCGTTTCAGAGTTAAAACCGGATTTTATACACGAGTAGAACATAATTTGATGTGTAATTTTCTTAAAAATTTAAGAAAAACTAACAAAAAAATGTTTGCCGCGTAAAACAGTCTCTGTTAAACAGGATTTCATAGCTTGAATGGAATTCACAAAATCGAAAAGATAAAAAACAGAATCTTTCTAATAGAAGTACTCTGCTGCTGTTCAATGAACGGATACAGATGAAAGTTATGAAAGGGATAGTCTTCTTCGTAGTATGTGTGTTCTGTTTCGGTGGCAAAAACCTGTCAATAAAATAGCCTCTACATATAATCATCAGCTCATGGTATTAATCACATCAGAGCAAATAATGATTTATAGAAATCATATTCAATTGATAATTGTGAAAGATTGGCAAATGAATAGAAAGGCATTTGACAACTTTGATTGCGTAAATCAATTGATTGGAGCTAGACCTTCGCAGAGATGGAAACATCTAAGGGCAATACGCCTAACTGCAGAGGGCAGAGATATGAAGGAGTACAATAGATCTTCAGGTCAAAGTAATTATACGTCTTAAATAGTAATTAGATTTTAAATTTACTCGTATATGTAGATGTCAAGTTTTCACTAAATGCAGTAATATATTTTTATTTAATATTTGTAACGTATTTTGAAAATTATTCTTTAAAAATTAAATGATTGTTATTATAACTAAATGTCAAAATTAATTTTATAATAATATTTTTAATGATATTTCTTTTTTTGATTTTCTAAATAATTTTAAAACTTATAATTCAAATATATAATTTATTTCGCAATAATTGTAAATTTAAGATCATCCCTCGCATTGCTGGATTTTTGCTCATAGTTTTTAAATATCGTGTCCGAAAAATGTAAATGTTGAGCCATCAATTAGTAGTTCTTTCATAAATCATCGAATGGTTAATTATTGTGATGGGAGAATGTTTAATGAAGCGCAGAGAAAGGGATTTGGACCCTCTTGGGTGAATTTCTACTAATTTTAATATACTCTACCAATAATGCTAATAATGCCTGGGAGCACTATAAAAAGTGTTCCTCTGTTTTCGGACACTATATCTGAGGCCTAATAAATTAAAACTTAACGAAGGAATAATGCTCGAAATTATTAACGATGACTTATGAGACATCGTGAAACTGATAAGTTTGCGGTTTTGCGGCGGATTTATTTCTCTCGAAAATGGCAAACAAAGTACCCTATTGACCATCAAAATCTTTATTATTGGCACACGGAAGATTAAAGCTCTTATATCTTTGTGGTGTTTTGGCTGCTTTTTGTTCTGGTATTTGTTTTTCGGATCTGCTTTTTTATATTACAGCACACCACAAAGGAGGCCTCTGTCTTTTAAAATACGCGACGGCGAAAAGAGTGGCTTTTAAATCATAAAACCGCCGAGCCACAAAGAAGTGCGAAATCACCGCGCTTGACTTGTGTATTGTTTTATTATTGGGATGAGAGAGTACCCCTCTGGAGAGCTCCAATTCTCTGCCCAGAATTCCTTTTTTACTATGTAATTAAATCGCCATCTGCCCAGTTAATTGCGTGTGTAAAACGATTATTACCGCACTAAACAAAGGCTGGCCAAAAATCGTTCACTCGTGTGGCGCTAATTTGATTCGTACAAATTTCTCCAGTCCACACAATTTAATTGTTATTTTAGTGTCATCACAGCTCCCTCGTTCTCTCACTCTTTTTGTCTCTTGAGACGACGAAAAGCACAAAAACTCTGGTGGAATAAAATGACTGACTGACTGACCCCAACAAATACATTGTCAGGAAATTAATACCTTGTTTTACTTTTATTTTGGCTGAAAATTACGGTTTATTCAATTTGCGATAAGTTTCCATTAGTGGGGTTTAATGGATTTCTGATAGGCGAGGAGTTTAATGGTGTTGGTGTTGTGCGCTGATTTCAAGTGTTGGTGGACGAACGACGACAACAACAGTCTGGACAGATTTAGTCATTTGTCCCCACTCTTCTCCGGATCAGCAATTTATCAAGGATTCTCTCTTTGCCTCCCCCGGAACATAAAAAATGAGCTTAATTTAATTGTATCATATTTTCAAGTTAGATCCAGAAAAATAGACTAGACATAAATGTGTACAAAAGGGAATCCCTTATGATAAGCTGTTAGATGATTCATGCTCTGGTATTTATGAGATTGTCCACTAAATAGTCATCATATGCGTAACATTGATACACAAGGATTTGGAATATAGAATTGAAAATTAAATAATATTAAAATTAAGTAATTATTGTTATGGAATTTAGTTAATCGTTTTTAATTATGCTAAAAATATTCTCTAAAATTCTGATTATTTTTGGTGATTTTATTTTTAATCTAGCATTTTGTCTAATTTAATCTGGATATGGTAATATTTAGTTTTCTAAATTCATATTAAATATTTTTTGTGGTGCAAGTGTGTTTTAACAATCCTCTTAAAAGCCAAGATCATAAAGAAATCTTTTTATAAGAAATTTATCTTAAATTTTAATATCAAATTTGTTTTGTTAGAAGACATATATCTATTTCGCATTATTGCAGAATGTGAATTTTTACGAAACTGAAATCAATAAATAATTTTTCGATATTTGTCTCAAAACATGATTTAATTTATTAACAGAATTATACAGAAGTAATTTATGGAATTGCGAAAAGTTAGTTCTTTACATTGATTTGAGGTTCGTAAAGCTTTAATTTTTTTATTAGTGGAAATTTTGATTTTTTATTTCAATATTGGAAAAAAGTAAAAAGTAAATTTCAAAATTCTAGAACTCTTTTGTTTCTTAAGCTGCACATTTGATATCGAATTCTATATTTTTAATTGGTTTTTCGTATATTTTGAAATTTATTGCAAAAAAATTATGTCCTACTCGGATAAATAATTTTTTGTTTGTCTCGGAAACAATTTAAAACTCGCGTTGAGGCTCGTATTTTAAACTAATTTCCACGTTATAAAAAGAGCTGATTATAGACCCCCGTCTTTTATATATTTATTATATTCTTTTATTTGTTTTTTTTTAGATATTTAAATACTATGCTACGAGGTTTTCATGTTTTACATAATGTTACTTATTTGATGGCTTGGTCCCAAATTGAATTATGTTGAAGTGACCAATCAAACAAATTCGGTTTTTGTATAGTATAACATAACACAAATCAATTCTCTGCGTTTTGGTGCGGTGTTTCTGTCGTGTCGTGTCATTATCTGAGAGAGTTCCCTGTAGTTTGGCGATAACAAAAGCCGGCGCCACATTCTTTTGAAATTGAAAATTAAGTGGTTTCTCCCGATATACGAGTGAATTCGTGTATTTATCCGCGACGATTCTGATCCGCAGTGACACACTTTGCTCTAAACCCGTATAGGTATTAATTCCTTTTTATTATTGTCATATAAATGATCTTCTATAAATACATTTGTATCTTTTTCTGCTTAATCGTTTGCTATAGGCGATAGACGTTTTAATTTACTTGTTAGTCCATTTCTTTTCGATTTGCATTTTTGTGAAAATATTTTTTCTAGCATTATTATTCTATATTAGAGTATGCTACATATTATATCGAATCATTTTAAACTGTTTAGATCTCAATTATTTAAAAATATAATAGTAAATTGTACTGTTACTGTAAATGAAGAAAAGAGTTCGAAAATCGAGACGAATGCGGAATTTCGTATCCGAATTTAAAAATGAAATTTAAATATGTTTTTTTGATTTTTGTTACATAAAATTCGTATTATGCCACTCATATATGTACTGCTAAATATTAAATTTATCCCAGAAAATTTTGTGCAAATGGGGCAACGATTATTTAAACAAAAGAGAGACGTAATATTTCCTATGTGCAAGAAAAAAGCTAAAGATATCAATCCACAATCCACACTTGCACCAGCAAATTGTAGAACTGAAACAAGAATAAAATTGGTTGATAAGTTTGAGTTTATATAAATTTCGATAAAAAATTATGGTTTATAAAAACACAGTCGATACACATTAATAATCATATGGATTTCATTTATAGCATACGCTAATACTATATCAATCTTATCAAACTTGTTGTATAAGAGACTGAAAAAATAAATAGTTTTCTCAATGAATTCTTAAATCTTCTTAAGATATATTTTGTACATTTTTAAATTTATGGATTTTAGAAAAGTTCTAATTTAAATCGATTTTAATTAGCACCCATTTTAGAATGGTTCATTTCATAAATTGTAAAACCAATGAATTATAATCTATGATTAATCACTGTAGAGTTGATGTTGTAAAGCGAATAGGTTTTTAATTAAGAAATTTAACGCGATTTTCTGAAAAGAAATTTATTGCGAATTTAATTTCCTTTTTGCCCGCTCGCCGATCGTTCGCGTACTTATAATTTATTGTGTGCCACATCAGTCTCTAATCTGAGACGGTAATCTTAATTTGCTTACTAACTTTTTGAAATACAATACTATCGAATGGCAGCAAATAATTCGCGCTCGCGCCTATAGTTTACCCGCATTAAACGAGCGTTTTTTTTTAATTGCTATTATACCTCTATAATATATAGGAGAGTACCTGAGAAATTGTATTGGTATTTGTTGATTAAATGGGTGTATTGGAATTGTAAAAGAGAACACAGAATAAAGACTGAACTTTTCGTGTTAATTTCTCGTTAATTGAGTTGAAATTGCGAAACCAGGCAAGAATTTATGCTTCTGCACGGTGCAATTCTCCACCCCCCAATTTAATCCAAATTAGCTTTACACACATTATCAGATTAGTTTATTTATTTTTGCCTCTATATATACGTACAAGTTGGTGAATTTAGTTCTCGATTTCGCTATTTGCTACTATTCTGCTAACACACACTCACAATTATAATCAAGTAATTGCAATATATTTCCCGTTTAACTTAATTAAGAGATCTCAATTGTCGATAATGGTGCACTTTGGAGAGCTCTTCAGATTCTCTTTTAGCACACACAGTTTAGAATTTGTTGCATGCCTATCTAGTGCGAATTATGAATCAACTATAAGAGTGTGTGTGTTTGTGTCTTCAATCAGTTGATTTGTATTTTGCAAACAGGTACTTGAATTACGTCGTACTTGCCTATCGTAATTGCATTATACGGTTGCAATTATTCAATAATCGAAATTCGATTTGAGAAAAATTATTATTCGCAAAGCAGTAGTAATTGCAATTGATTGTTCTCATATTAGCGATCTTATCAGTTGCGTAAATATATTCATAACGTTTAATGGAATTTGGCTGATTTTTAATTAACTATTTAATTACATTTACTGCTAAATTATCTTGTTATTTTAATTGGGGATAAATCAGCCGACAAATTTATTGATTGTTCGGACAAACATAAAATTAATTAGATCAATTTATGGTCAGGTGCTATTATAGTGAATTAGCTTTTTAATAATTATAATTAGCATTCTTATGTGTAATTGGGTTTGCGGTCGCTTTGATTTTGGCTCTCCTTTATTTGTCATTTTTACAGTTTTATGGCCTTTTAATGAGTTGCTATTATATATTCAGAAAACTCCATGTTCATTCTTACTAAGTTTTTATTTAAAAGTAAATTGTAAAAATTCTTCACAAAAACCATGGACCTAGTTAGTGGTTTGATTACTGAATAAAGTTGTGAAAATGAATTTAATTTAAAATTATTACAATTACAGTCTTCAATTGAAATTGTGTACATGACAGGCATTTCATAAAAGGAAGCACATTTCTATTTGATTAAAAACGGGATCTACCATTTAGTGTCTTCTGCCAGAAATAAATACAGAGAACAATAGAAAGCAAAGTAGTTATTATGTAGCTGTGTAGTTTTGTCTTAAAAATGGTTAAAATTAACCTTAATTGTTTCTGATCACAATACAAATAAATATTGTACATTTGCGATTGATTGCTAATTAAAGTAAAGGATGTTTCCAGTTATCATCAAATTAGGCTATTCATCTTACCATTACGAATGTTTTAGGTTTATTTTTATTATATTAAGATTTTTTATACTGATAACGTACGAAATTGGATTGAGTTTAGTTCCTTTAGTGAATGTAGAAAAGAACATTTAAAATCTTAAGACCTGTTGAAGTACAAATAGCTGGGAAATATTTTTATTGCTGAAATTAAACATTCATGAAATAAATTTGCATAAATGCATTTCGTTATGCATTCAGATTAAGAGTTAATAAATTAATCTTGTGTTAAACAAGAGCGTAGCACTCTGATTCGATTTGTAAGATTGGAGTTGATTATTTTGTGGAGCAGAGACTACACACAACTATATTGGTTCCAGGTGCCAATTATAATATCACAATTAAACAAACAGAATGTTCCCGTCCTCAGACAATAACACTGTGCACTGTGAATTTATGTAGAAATTGCGTGCAGCCATTGCAATGTTTTTACAGCTCAATTTACCTCTGCTCGGGTTCTCGTGGTGTGTGCTGGTTTTTGCTGTGTGTCTTCGTTTTATTTATTTAATTGAGATAATTAAAGACAAATAAAAATATCAGAAAAATTTGCACTTGTAATGACTGCGCGCAGATCGGCGGCGGTGGGACGTGTGGTGAGGCAAAAAATTGAATTAAAATTCGTTTAGCTAGAATTTTGCAATTATTCAATTATTGGGAATTCAATTAGTACTGGATTAGAGTAGTTGGAGTTGTTCAGCGTTTATAGAGTGGAGAAGTTTCAGACTATTCGAAGCAAAAAACAACAATCATTTGTAGAGAAAATTAAGCAGCCAAATTGAATTAGATACTATCGAAAATTGGCATCGGATCACGCGAGGAGTCTATCTCCAAATAATCGTAAAACAGTTAATTAATTGTCTTTTAGAAGCTGCAATAAACTAATAAATAGCTTCATGTATTGGTCTTTGATTTTATTAGTATATAGTCTTTGGTGAAGACGGATTAGAGGAGCTTTACTTTAGACGTCGTCGGCCTTTTGATAACCTTACCATTAATTCGCGGTAAACGCTCTCTCTCCCTCTCTCGTCCACTAAAACGCGGCTTCTTTTTGCAAAACCGAAAAGATTCTGATGTCGTCAGAACTCAGATGAGAGTGATCGCAAAAGATGATCCGCGGCAACATTTACAACAAAAATTAATTTGTTTTGACTGATAAGAAAATTAATGAATAAATTTCTCAAATTTTTGTCATTTTTGCGGTTGACTACAATCCAAAGTCATGCTGATCCATCAGAGTATTTATTTTTAAAGATCGCGCTTACTTCTTAGTCTTAAATAGACATTTAGAACTAAGTTTATTTAGTATATTATTCTTCTTCATTAAGGAAAAACCTAGATCAAAGAAAGAAATCATATGGGATTGCAAAAACAAATTTTAACTTTTAAAACATTAATATTTAAACTAATAATTATGATTTATTGCTTGAAATGTTATTGCCATCCACTTATTTTCAAGGACATTTATGAAATTATTATCTTTTTATTCATTATTTATTATTATTATTATAAATTAAGTAGTATATCTATATACATATTTTTAAAAAAATTCATTTAAATGATAATTTTATTAAAACAAATTATGTTGTATCCATAACATCTCGGATAAACTGTCTTGTTCAGCTATTTGTAAGTGTTTTTTTACGTTTTGTTAATCCAATTCGGACAAACACTCTGACACACATAATAGAGGACATCAAAGAGATCGAATCACGCTGATCCACTTAGTATTTATTTCCCAGGATTATGTCCGTCTATTCTTCGGTGGCGACATTCGCAGTCGCCACACTGCTACTTTACTGCGAAATGTGAGCGCGAGATGAGATGAGTTACTAATCCCTCACCTTCATAATATTTTATTCCAATCAATTAGCAATTATTGCTTTCCAGCCTGTTCTTCTCTTGAGTGAATATGTTTTATTGCAGATCTGTTGTATTTCAAGAGTTAAATATTACTTTATAAAAGTATTCATATTTTAAGAATAAATTTAAAAGAAATTTATAATAATTTATTTTATTATAATTGTGACCCGAGTTTTATGAAAGTTATTGAAATAAAAAGGTCGGTAATTTGAGCAATTATTAAACATAATGGTTATTTTAAATCACGAGCGTAGAGAGTGTTTTTCATTTAAAAATATTACTGCTAAACTAATTAACTCTTTTTTTCATTTAAACAATTAAGCGAGGAAAGATAGAAATGATACCTTTGTTATTTTCTTGCATATAGGAAATATTAAGTGAAAATAAGTCAAAAATGTTATTTTGAATTGTATTCCTTTTATTTCGTTTTACCAAACATATTGTCTACTTTTGACTATAGTCTTTACCGAAACTTCCCTTCAGAAGTTTGCCGCCGAAGAGACTTTGCTGAGCAGAGAGCCGCAAAATTATCGATCCATCTCCGGTTTTTCGGTGGTAGCGCGTTCCACTTTAATTAAATTTCCCTCAGTTTGGACTGGTGAATTGGGTTTTGGATGGGGCCAATTCTGCGTTCTGTTATTGTGTGTGCCTGTGCTCTGGTTGCCAGACAAAACAAATTGGACATTTCGTTCGAATAATGCAACAAACACGTTGTGATTATTCGCTTCAATTCACGCCACTCTCTCTCTATCTCTCCTTCCATTTGTAAATTACTCGAATTATTTATAGATCAAATTGAATTTGCTTTGGACAGTCCAATTTCACTGTTGATTTTGGGCAGTTTTTTGATTATTATAAATTTGTAGGTTCCTAGAACTACAGCCTCAGTTCCTAGAACAATTTTTAGGCGGAAACTATCAAAGCAGCTGTTTAAAGTTTCCATTCAATCCCACACTAAAAATACACCATTTAGATGTAGAACACAGAGAGAAGAATTCGCTAAAACATTTTGCTTATCTAATCGGACTACAAATTGGTTTTGGTCTGTTTTTATGCATATAGAATTCGATTATTTGTAAAATGAGTTCAATTAATTGCGTGAAATTAATGAAAGAGGCGCCAAGAAAGGTTTGCCGAAAGAGTGTTGGTTTTGTTTTGTTTCGTTTTGTCTTTTATACACACATTATTCGACTACGACGAGACGACTGACACCTGAAATTTGCGCTCAAGTGTGAATTTAGTTTAGGGGATTCATGAATCGAAAAAGTGGATGTTTCCATTGTTAACGCATGCAATGTGCCTACAAAGTTCGATCTAATTTTTTTTCGGTTGGTCTTTCGGATGTGTATCGTTTTTGGTGTGAAAATTGGAATGATATTCTGAAAAATATACACACAACTTGTTTAATTTGTTCTCGGTATTAAACCGGAACAACTGAAGGAAACGGGCCAGAAGAATGGGGCCGTGAAATGGGAATATAATTGGTACGAATTGTGAGGGGCGCAATTGTAATGTAGATATTGTTAAACATTAACCCTTTTGTTTCCGCAATGCCTTTTCTTTTGCGCCTCAAGCAGTACAATTACTAATTAAATTCTTTAGTTAATGGTAATATCTTCTTAATTGTAACGCCCGCATCAGTACAAAATAGCACCGAAATTGACTTGCATAAAATAATAATAATTAAATGAAATTGTTTTGTTACGATTACCAATTCTGTAATTAACAAAGTTACAGAATGAGAATTAATTTTTAAATTTAGAAGTATCTGGAAGATTGGTAATTGTCGGGTTGTTCTTAATAAAAAAACAATAAGAGTCCTGTTCAATTTCCTAATCTTAAAGTATGTAGTTTTAAAATTTAATTTCTAATTAATCTTTGATCTAAACAAAATAATTAATCTTCAAAAATATTCCAATTTGGTAACACATCATAGTTTCATGTACGAGCAAAATATGTTACAATCATATTACAAAATGTTGTCCAACATTTTTTAAATAAAAAAACCCAAAATCTTACTATTGAATATTTAAGAATAAGTTATATTCTCAAAAATCATCATTTTCAATAAATAAAATTATATTTATTTGTATTAATTACTATTAAACAAATGGTTAGATCAAAAACTATACCATAATGCAAATTTTCGAAACGAAAGACCTGAACGGTGATTAAGCGACGAACCCGTAAATCGATTCCAATGAAATGTTAATTCATTATCAAGATAGTGGTCTCTCGGTTTGTGTAAATGTCTATATGAATTAGCAAAGGGTTTGTTTGCACGGAGCAGCATGTTGTAGTGTCGCTGGACATGGGTTGGAGGAGCTGGAGCGAGAGCGGGACTTGGAAAAAAGTTAATAAAATAATGAATGTCAAGATGACATATTTCTGTGTTCGTTAATTGAGATGAAAACATTTGTCTTCTGTTGTACATATCTCTGGCTCTGATGGCTGTACCTTGTCCGTTTTCCCTCCACTTCTCCCGTCCCGTTCCATAGAGGCATATTCAACGGCTGCTGATTTCGTTTTTCCTCTTGCGCGTTGGGACAATCTTTGAAATCTTTATCATCGGTCGTCGTGATGATTCCCAATCGAAGAAGGAATCACGTTTCGGGTGCTCAAAAAGCAAATATTTGGGAATTGTTTCCAAATAAAATCATCAACTCTCTGACAACATCTCCGTCATTCGAGTCACATTCCAGCGGCAAAAAATATTGTAATAAACAATAATAAATTAATTAATGATAATTTTCGGAGCAGAGGAATGGATTGGTCTCAGTGCGATGGCAGTTGAACAAATTTGCAGACAAATAATATTAATCTTTTGTCGCCCTGGATTTTTGCAATACTATAATCGTCCCAAAGAAGAATAAAAAGAACTGGTCTCGTCGGCAATCAATCACATTTCTTTCTGCACGCCTTTATTACCCAAATTGATGGTCGGTCGCGCGAGATGAAATACACGAAAAATATTAACACGAGTGCGTTGTGCAGAAGAAATTTAAGCAATAAAAGTAATTTGCAAAAATCAGGAGGACTGATATGCCTCCTTCCTCATAACCCATGTTTTTCACCACTATTAATCTCATTCAATTGGTCTTGTAATTGCAAACTTTATGGCCGTAATATACCTGTTGTTCCACTCACTCACTCCTCGCTCACAGATCCAACCAAAGCTCCACACTCAACACTGCCGCCGACAAAAAGATTTTAATTAAATTAATTACCATAATTGATTAAGTGAGTTTCATTGATTTCGCAAGCAGTTCCATGTTCACTTCATTTCCAGGGAAACCCATAATCATTTTATTCGGCGTTTATCACAATTCCAGTGAAAAAATGTTTCTTTGATTGTGGGTTGGGACTTCATTGCTTGGACTCTTGGCTGGAGATGTCGATCTCCTCCAGGCCACATCTTCTTGTTTTTTAATTTATTGCAATTTTATGAGTGTCTCATGAGAGAGGGAATAATTCCGTTTGCAAAATGTAATGTAATGTGAAAGGACAATGTCTGAATTGTTGTATGCTTTGCATTACTGCATAATTAGATGCCTTCCTTTTGTAGATTGCGAACTTTTAAGGTTGTTGCCTTCGTACAATTAGGGATATTAAATTATACATTAATTATTTATGGTTATTACTAAAAATGAAAAGATAACTGGCAAATATTTTTATTTGGACATAAAAATGTGTAAAACAGTAAAAGAAGACACTCAGGGACCGTGATGATTGATCTGTATTATAGGATTGAATGAATAGAGAGCTTTTGTCCGTATTGTCTATGGTCTTAGGAGGTTCCGATTATATCAATTTGATTAATATTTCGTTTTTCTAGCTCAAGTGTTTGAATGAATTCTTTATAGTGCAAGTACTTTTTCATTATTTTTAAAGAGTGATCTACGTGAAAGATTTTCAACAAATTGATCCAATTTACATAGAAATCAGTTACTTATGAGAATGGTTTGCTTTATAAACCAATGATTTAATAAAACAGGAATAAAAATTATTGAATGTTGGATAGAGAATAATTTTTAAGAGATAAATCAATAATTTTGATGGTGTTAATTTGTTCAAAACTACAAAGAATCTGGTATAAAACACGATCGAAAATGGTTATTAAACACATGGGACTTCCTTAAAACGTCCACTTTGCTCATGACTTTAAAGGATTCTTGCGTTTTTAATACCTCATCTGTTAACCTACTCCTAGTTGTATAAATTGTATAATTGTTTTTTTAAATGGTTTTAGTTTATTTTTAATTGTATTTTTTTTGTGTTTGTAATAAATTAATTTTGAAAATCACTACGAAATTTCTACATAAACTCGAAATTGATTGTGGCTCGTGCTACTGTTCTGTCTATCTCTTGCTCTCTTGTGGCAGCATCAGCTACTGAGCTGAGCTGTGTAAAACAGGCAATTGTGCGTAGTGAGTAAACATGTGAAATTAGAAACTGAGGTCATGGCTCTAATTAAGAACCGATTTTCTTGAGCAATTTATCTTGTGGTGTAATTTTCCGTTGATTAATAAATTAAATTTGAACATGCTTAAAGACTACTTCAGCATCTTTGTATCCTCTCGGCTCTAGTGCGAATTTATGTGTGTGTCTGTTATCACCAAACAAACAGCAGCTAATAATAGCATAGTAGTAGCGGGGAAAAAGAATGTGGTGCAAAGAGCGGTAATGGAAAACAGGTAAATTAATTTCGTTGTAAAATGGAATGGAAAAACAGTAGCGAATCAGAACACGTATTTTGATTCGGAAAGAATATATTTCATTTATTAATTTAACGGCAACACAGCACAAAATTAACACACGTGGAAAGGAGGTAGAGGAATTTTCACGTTTCTCTGTTGTTGGCTTGGCCCACAAACAACAAAACCCATTAAAACGAATTTCGCGTACAGGGTTTTTTAAACCCTCTAAACTAAGTAGAAACGTAAGCCCTGGATAATTTTAACACAGAGAAGGAGAGAGAGACCGGTGCCATGTTCAGGAACAATAAGAGGCGGCATAACTCAATTAATTTCCATTCATTTCATCGCACACAACACACAGGGTTCCTCTGGTGCAGATAATTGTGCGTATGTTTTACGGAACAGGTGGTCATTACTCTTGTCCATCTCATTATATTGATTATTACGTCAATTACAATTACCATACAAAAGCCCTTAAATTCAATAATTCCCAATAAAGTCCGACACTTTCCTACCAATTTGCAGGTTTCGGTGTTCCTCTCTCTTCGCTCAGGATTCACACTAATTTCCCTTATTTTCGCACTCGTAATGGCCCCAAATTGCACAATGCCAACGTGAATAACATTAGGGATTTTGCATATGCATTACAAATTGGCTTGCATCCATTAAATTGACATTGTATCAATATTCATTAAACGTTAATTTATTGTTCCAAAGACGCCGGTTTTTAGTTTTATTGGTTATACATAATTTGTAATTTAATTTCACATCAAAAATAATGTTTGCGAATGTCTTAGAGGCTTCTCTTTGTAGCTGGTTATTTTGTGTTATTTTAGATCAAACATAAGGCAAAAAGTGCTTAATTCGTTTTTTGTTAAATTTGGAGAGAGCAAACCAGCTTTTTGTAAGTATTGGTGTGTTTAAACAATAAATTTGTTTTGGATTATCCAAAACAAAAAAAAATCTAATACAATCCTTTCAGCCTTTTAAAAATGTAGTCAATGACCATTGTACGGAAACACATAAAAGTCTAGAGTTAATGCAAGAGATTTATTTGTTTGTTTTTATAGTGTCAAGGAAGAAAACCAATTTCTTGCAGTCATTGTAACATCTTTCATTTCCTCTGGATTTCCTTCAAATTTTGTTATCGGACATTTATTATGTCCTATTATTTGAAATTCTGTATCACAGTTACAGCATGGGTCCCCCACTTCCATATCATGTAGTTACATCGGCCATGTCCTGTTCTAAGCCTGTTTAGGTTCCACCATTGTTTTCGTGGTAGTCCTAGGTCGTTCTCTCTACAGCCATTGAAGTCAAAGATGGTCGAACCCAAAGGTCCACCCAAATAATAATCGGGTTAAACTCTAACTCTTCTAGTTCTCTAGCCACTTTTAAGGGTGGGTGGCGAGATTTCAGTCTATTCCTAGTTCGAAGCTTTAAATCATTGCAAGAGATTAAAACATGTGTTTGCGGTATTTTCTTCAAAGAAATAGTGTTTCATCCTTTTAAAGGCAGTTCTTGTTTTCAACAGGTATTGAAGTCATAAGCCATTTCGGCACATTTAGATTAAAATTTACATACATAGTTAGAATTCAAGATCTGATAAATACGTTGAAAAAAAAGAATTTAAAAGTTATTGCTCGCTTATTGTCTTTTTAAAAAATATTATTTTTAACTGCTTAAATTAGCAATGAAAATATTCTTTTTGAACGGTAAAATTATTATTTTAAAAAAGTACGTTATTTAAATGTTGACCGGTAAATATTATATTTCCTTATCATGAACTTACACGCATGAATATAAGGTTATGCTCAGTAATTTCACAACTTCAAGAAAATATTTATAAACAAAAAATAATCTTTTATATAATATGTAGTTATACCATATATACTTTTATTATAAACAACATGCAATAAGTTAGGACAGATTAACTACATTGTAAAAGTAGGACTAATTTCATTTATTTTTATGATACAGTCTTTACTCAAAAATTTGCCAATTTTGAATGATCTTTAAAAAAATGTCTAATGTATTTGAACTGTTATCTATTTTATAATAATAATTTTCCCACTACATTCCAGTACGGAACTTTAGGTAGTCTCAACCTCAGACCTTAGACTTTTTTTGACTATTTGTTTTCAGTGTATTATTAGTCAATTAATAGGACCTATCTATTTTATAATTAAAAATAAATGGAATACAACAGTATTGGCTTTTCTTCAAGTAATCATTTTCTTTTAATTTTATATATATAAATATTAATTGCTGTAATAATGTTTATTAAGCAAATTGATGTAATATTTTACATTGTATAGCACCGACAAAAAACTATTTCAACAGAACAATAATCATCATTCTACAAGATATTAATTTCCATTTTAATATGATATAAACACGATCAAATAATTACAGAGAGCAGTGAAAAAGTCGCGAAAACTACAAACCCCTTCTTTTTTGCCTGCAATTAATTTGCATATATTAATTAAAGGTGTAATTATTTCATTTACATTTAAATTTGAATATCAGCTTGCATAAAAATTAATCTTAATTTTTTTTTCTTCGATATTTTTGCATTTCATCTTTTAAATTAATAAAAAGAATTAAAAACTTTTTTTTCTAAAATTTTAATTAATTTATGGCTTGTGTATAGTCTTAATTAATTAAAAATCATTTAATTGAACTTCATTTATTTACATAATAATTCACATTATCTAATTAGAGACAATGAAACGACAACAAATAAAAATCAATTTAGTTTGACCTTGTTAGAAATGATTTCATTATTAATTTAGCAAAATTCTCTGAATTGAATTTGCGCAAATACAATTGTTCGTGTGCTCGTTTTGCTAATTCGAATTAAAGCAACAATTAAAAGCTAATTAAATTAATAAAACTGCAATCACTCAATGAGAACTATTTGTTTTCACAGCAAATTCAATTATTGCAATTCATTTCTGCCAATTGGAATGATAACAGGTGAATATTTTTATATACACACTGTTCATTTATTGATATTCTTCTTCTCTACTTAAAAAAAAAAATTTTCCCTTTCAATTCCTCTAAGGAACATGGGGGGTCGCAACCTCAACCAACGGGTTTTGCGACATTTCGGTGACTATTTGTTTTCAGTGTATTATTAGTCAATTAATAGTACCTAGACCAGTTGAAAAAGGACCCAGTCAATCCTATCCGCCCAGGGATCGAACCCTTGACTCCGAAGAGGCAGCCGGATGCGCTAACACATCGGCCACGAGACAGATCTTCTTCTCTACTTATATGTATATTATTTTTTGCAATTAAATTATCGATAATTATAGATAATTTATAATGCAATTTTCTCAATCTATAAACAAATTCTGTTCGAAGTGAAAACTTGAGATTCATTTCTTGTTAAAAAGTCTAAAATTATATTTTTGGTCTAGTTTCCGTTTTTTTATTAAACGCAAATAACTATTTTATATCGATGGGCCAGAGGAACAATGAAACAAGTGCAAAAATGATAATTTTACAATAGACAAAGAAAACGAGAGATAAATCTCCCGCATCAAGCCCGATGAAAACACTTTTGCAAAAATTATTATTTGTCATTTAGAACCTTCTAAATCTTAAAGAATTAGACCACTGATGTCCACACGAGACCAGAATCTGATAGAACAGTGAACTGTAGTCGGAAAACGTGCTCCAGAGGCCTATTTTATAGATGTTGTTTAATTAAACTCAAAAAAAAAGTTCTATTTGATTTAAATTTCGGCAGTAACTATCTAGAAGAAAATAAAAGATTTCTTGTGATCATTAGGGGTTAGAGTTCGACTTTTGAAACTGATATTTTTTCTTTTGTGGCAGTACAGTAACGTCCTTTTTACCATGTATACGTATAAAGGACATGCATCTGATTGCGACTAGGTACTTAGTTCCGTTTGACACTTGCGTCGGTATTCCTCCGAACCATAGTTATGCATTTATTAATAAAAGAAAATTCCAAATAATATTTTTTAAATAAACACGTACAGTTTATTATTATTTAAGCCTGATAAGAAGTCCATATAATTGGTATTATCTTGTATATACGTGTGAAATGATAATGAGTTAATATACTTACTTCAAATGCAGTCATGCACTCGTGTTCAAATTACAAAATCTCGATAATACCACAGTATCACAATGCATAATTAATTAAAAGGAAATCCCAACGGATTTATTTAGAACGGATAAGTGTCTAAATTTGGACTTGTCAATTGAGAGGGTTGATAAAGAAAAATCAATCTATTTGTGTATCATATTTATTTAAAGAAACTTAATTATACATAAGCTTGATTAAGTTTTATGTAAGGAAATTTAATTTTCCATAAAATATTATCTATTGAAAAGGTTTTTGTTTTAAAATGTCCCAAAATTTTAAATTTGAAGCAAATTTATTCCTAGATTATGACTTTCTTTGTTCTAAAATTTTGGCATTAAAATCACATTTTGAACTTTTAATTCGTAAATTTCAAATAAATATTTATTCCTTTGGGTTATTTGATGCAACAGAGTAAATTTGAGAACGAGTTACGCCATGTAATTTGGGGAAGAGAATAATAATTTAAGGACGCCTTTTTGAGTGAGGTGATTTTATTTATGATAAAATTATTAATAATTTCGTACGCTAAATTGACTGGGGTTTCACATTGTTGAATTTCAATTAAAAAATGATTAATCACAGTTTGTAATTGCGAAATTAAATAACAAAATAAAAGACAAGAACAATGTGGGGAGGGCGACAGAAGCAGCAGCGGCGGCAGCTCCACAGTGAGTGCATCATGATGGAGAGGAGTGCAGAGAGGTCTTCAGTTGAATATGTTTTCAAAAATTTAATTTAATTTTCCCTCCTCACTTGGCAAATTTTCATCTTGTTGCTCCCTGATAAATGTGAATTGGCCCCATTACCAGCCGTGAGTCCGAATATGAGGCAGGGGGGAGAAATTAATTAATTTTTTAATTCAGTTCACGTCTTGTTGCATATTTTGAGCCGGAGAAGAGCCAACAAAATTGACCGATTTGTACGATTTGGGAGTGTGCGTTTCATCGTTTTCTGTTTTTTTTTATTTATAAGCCTTATTGTGTATTTGTGCAGGGCGCGCAAATTTCTGCGTAGCCCCAATAAAAGGTCGTGCTTCTCAGTCCGAAATTCTTGGACGTAACGCTCAATGCTTTATAATTCAATTTGCCACGGAAACATCTCTCTTTTTTTAATTATTTCGGGCCTTATATCGCCCAATTTTTGCCAAGAATAAAGCGATTTGGTCTAAAACTCGTTCCATTTCTTTTCTTGGACCCCGCGAATTGCAACGGAATTTGCAAAAATTTAGTGGCAATGTCGGAATGTCCGAGGAATGCCGTGCGTCGACCAAAAACTCACGTCCTCTTCAAGTCAAATTGCCGACGATTCAATTACGAATCTAAATTAAAAAACCATGGGCCAATTAAAGCCCGTAAATAATAAATTAATTATCAATGTGACATGAACCGTTTTTGCAAAACGCATAATGCATCCGGACTATTTAAATTCGATCTTTTCCTTTTAAATTTTGCACAAGAATGTGTCGATAATTGAATTTCCATTAATGTACCCGTATTATGTGCATAATAAAAGGAGTTAATTCAACAACTTAATAAACATATCAAATAATTTAATAAACACGCTTTCCTCAAGTAATGTCTTGAGTAGAACATATTAAAAGAGAATATTCAATTATTGATGAATAGTGAATTTCATTTCCAGGCATTAAAAAGACTAGTTTTTGAGAAGAGAGATAATTGTGTGCAGAAAATAATTTGAGTTCAAAAATAACATATTATTTGATCAAATTTTAATAAAAAAAACCATAATGGAGATTCCATTTAATTTAATTTTATTGTTTTTAATCATAAAGTACCGTTTCTGGGGTTTAACTGTTGGAGACTTGATCTAAAATCCCATTAAGGTACTCTATACATTTAAGACTCAGTATTTGAATAATTCCTATATACCAATCTCTAAAAAGGGATTCGTCAAAAAGAATAGAAAGATCAAAAGGACAAACTACCAAGTAAGTGTATTCGTTTCATGCTCATATAGCTTTTCATATTTCGAGTCAAAATTGGAAAACAGACTTTAAAGAATTGAATATTTATTTATTTATTTTGCGCATGAGCATTAGTATTGTAAGTATAAGTGCACAAAATTAAGAGTATACAGAGCTATCAATCATATGGAGGCATCATCAAGAAGATTTCCGATGTTTTGAGGCATTTGACCATGTGTGATCCATTGTTTGTAAAAGCGATCTACACTAGTAGGATGAAACTCCATTTACTTATGGAGAAGCATGAAATCCGACTTCGAAAAGCTGCTCCGTTGTGANTGCATAAAATTAAGAGTATGCAGAGCTATCAATTATTTGGAGGCATCATCAAGAAGATTTCCGATGTTTTGAGGCATTTGACCATGTGTGATCCATTGTTTGTAAAAGCGATCTACACTAGTAGGATGAAACTCCATTTACTTATGGAGAAGCATGAAATCCGACTTCGAAAAGCTGCTCCGTTGTGACTATAACGAATGATGTCTCAATTTAAGTCTGTAATGCGCCGGGATTAATAAGTCGTTGGTAAAGTAGTCAGAATTTTTACGGTGCCGATTATTTGTACTAATTTGATTTCGAGAACATCTCGAGGGTCAAACTGTCCGAAAGGATCTTCTAGACATAGTTTTAAGTGATAATTGCACTATAAAATATTAGACTGATTTTTCATCCTTGTTGCACAAATTACTGTTAATTTCACACCTTATTTATAAATCCTTTCTTTTATTGAAATTTCAGATAAAAAATGTTAACTTACCGGATATAGAATATATCGTTTGAATAAACTCCTTAAACGTGTTAAATATTAAAGAGAAGGGCGGTGGTACAATTTGAACATCATCGAGGGAAAAATAGGAGACAATTCCAGGCCCATTATGGGCATTTCCGATGAGACGAAGATCATAGAGGATATTCCTCATGAAGGCCGTCCCCCTGTGCAGAGCAGTCCGCCCGATCACTTGACCAACGCCAGCCATTTGCAACATTCCCAATTCCTGGCCCATCATTCGTTTATGCAGCACCAGCAACAACAGAGACACCCTCATCATCATCAACAGCAACAGAACCATCACCCGAGCATCCTGCAGCAGTACCAGATGAGTGGCGGAAGTGGGGCGGGGAGCACGAGCAGCTCGGGGACGAACAACGCTGCGAATTGCGGAGGCGAGGGCGACACGGGCACCAGCAGCCCGATGTCTGATCAGAACAGTGACATCGACCTGGAGAATGACACTGTTCCACGGAGAAAACAGAGGCGCTATCGGACCACGTTCACCAGCTTTCAATTAGAGGAGCTCGAAAAAGCTTTCGCACGAACCCATTATCCCGACGTCTTTACGAGGTAAGACCAGATTTCCTTTTCGAAGAACTACCTCGATTAACCCCTAACTGAATGTTCCAAATTTTGTTGATGATATATTTTTAAAGAATTCATAATCCGTTAATATAATTTATTATCTTAATCAATTTAAGAAGGATAATCGATTTCTTTTGTTTTGTTTGTTTTAGGGAGGAATTAGCAATGAAGATCGGGCTAACAGAAGCTAGAATACAGGTGAGAAAAGACTTTTGTACACCTTTAAAAATATGTATGATACTAAATAGAGATCAACTCTAAGAGAAATAATATGTTCATGAAACTTTTCTTGCAAAATTGCTTTGATTTCGTACAATATTCATTCATTCCTTAAAGCTTTGTAACGGGGTAGATTGAATTATAAGCTTTCAATAACTATAATATAAACACAAGAACCCGCCTCATAGCCGATTTGGTAATGCATCCGGTTCGATCCCTGGGTTGGTAGGATTGACTGGGTCCTTTTTCAACTGGTGCTATTAATTGACTAATAATACGCCAAAAATAAATAGTCATGAAAAGTATAAACCCGTTGGTTGAGGTTTAGACTCCCCATGTTCCGTGCAGGAATTGAAAGGAAAAATTTATTGAGACAAGAACACAAAATAATATTTTTTTTATTCTAGCACCCAAATTTTTATATTAAAATTTAGAGAGACAAATATTTTAAAATGCCGTATTTTAGAACGGTATGGCAGCGCCTATTAACAAGGATACACAAAAACTTTTCAAAAAAACAGTATAACTAGTATAATTATCTAATTGATGTATGGTATATTCGGTAGAAAATCTTCTTATCATAAACAAATGCCACCATTGTTATCAGATTTTTTGGTTAATTTATGCTCTTCTGGATGATGTTTATTAATATTTTTTTATGTGTTAATTAGAAATGTAAACATACAACTTTAACTGACATTCTACGTCCTATTGTGCCAAAATTAAATGAAATTTATATGAAAGTAATTGAATTTTGATGCAAAGTACTAATTTAGTGTATTGACTAATTTGGTATTTGTTTTCGGGTGTTGAAAATATATTTTTCTACAGCATCAAATAATGAACGACTTCTTTATAGACGAAGCATTGTGGTTACTAAAATATAAAGGTTTTTAATAAAAGTCTTTAAATTATATTTCTGAAAAATTACATTTTTGTATGATAAATTGTATAGTTCTTGATTTGTTTAATTAGTTATATTCAGAAAATTTAGACAGTTTTGTAGTACTACAGCTCCGTCGGCATCGACTTTCCATAGAATAGTTCTATAAGACCAAATCCAGCAAATAATATGTACACGAATTTTGAATAAACAAATTCCAAAAACCAAGACCTAACCAGAACTGTTGACTACATTTTGCAAAAGCCGTCGGAAACCGGACGATTTGCAAACCAATTTCAAATTTTGCATTGAAAACCGCAAAACGATTGGAAAATCAATCCAATTATTAAAATGAGACGTGTCCAAATTGCCGGTAAATATAAGGTTTGACTGAATTCTGAAGCTATTAAATCGGTAATGGCATTTAAGAACTCTTAAGTTTGGTTGAAAAATCATAATATAGAAATTATTCTGTCTTTTGGAAAGCAGTTTCTTTTAATTATATGTAATTAATATTTAATATTTAAAACCAAATTTCCGCGGCACTGGTCCTTTAATAAACGCTAATGAATCAATAAAACGCTAATTGTGTGGGGAATAGAATAGGTTTCCTCCAGGGTTGTTCCGTTTGAAGTCCCGAAGATTGGATCTCGCTGCTCTGTGTGAGCAAATTAGAGGCGCTTCATCAAATTGTCGTTGTTCGTTAATAAAATAATAACTCGCTGAGTTTATTTATTGTAAACATATTATTATAGGCAATGTTTTAGCCGATTTGAAATATTATAAATGGAGGAGAAAGAGCGGCAACGTTGATGAAACTCGTTTGAGTGCTGTCCAAATTCTGGGCAACCAACAGGTGATTAGCGCGGATCATAATACAAAAATGCCCCCCAGGGAGCATTAGATTAAACAATGAATCCCCGCTGAGCTCCTACACTTGATCGAAAAGCCATGATGATACAGTCCACTTCAGCCCATGCTTATTCCGCCTCCGCGGTGCACTATGGAGATATTTACGAAAAACAATTTAAAACCAAACCTTATTTGCGCAAAACAAAAAATTGAAATAACATATTTTTCATTTATTAATCAATTCTTGTTTAAAAAAATCTATTGTTCTTTAAAAATATTACTTATTGCCAAAAACACGGAATATAAAATTTTAGAACTACTTCTATTTTATTCGTCTCCCAGACCTATGTTTTCGTAGAATTCTATAAATAAAATACAGAAAATTGTAGAACCTATGTTTTCCAGAAAATGTATAATTATTTTAAAAAATAAAACAAAGTCAGACGTTACTATACTCTTCTTAAATAAAACAACAACGTTTACTAGTCTAGTTCTAAATAAAAGAATTTTTATATGAGTAATCACTTTCAAATTCACAAATCATTATTTGTTATGATGTAATTAGAACATGTGATGCTATATTAAGGTTATGTATTGACAGTTTTTTGCTATTAGAACATTATGGTACACACTCATACCGAAAACCATCACTAGCGTTCTTTTTGTATCCATTTTTAATGACAGCAAATTCTAATCGGAAGATCGTAAATTATTCGATGTTCGTGCGCATTATCCATGCTTTGAAAACCGGCCTATCGAACAATTATAATTTATTCATAAATTTGTTACATAATTGATTTTTTATTATAAAACTGCGAATATTACCCAATACTATTCATATTTAATAAATTGATTCAAAATTCGTTCATTTTATTATTTTTATATGCCTACCCCATCATTACAGTAAATATCCAAAAAGAAACTGATTTATTGGTATAAAATTCTGTGTGGGTAACTCGTTAAAAATATAAGTCCATGATAACAATCCCTTAAAAGCATTAGACCCCTTTTTTAATAGACCAAGTCTTTGAAGAGTAATATCAATTTTATGCATAAAAATTGTTTTTAAGTACTTTATTTATTTATATTTGATAAAACATAATACTGAATTATTAAAATCCTACAATAATAACTAAATTATTTCTAAGACCGTTTAATGGTCTACCATAGTGCACTAGTCGCTTCTCTCCTCTTTAGCGATTCATTAATTTGGAAGAATCGACCTTTGTATGATGGGACCGGGCCTGGTTTAATTGAATACCAATTTAATTAACGATTAATGGCTGTCTAACCTGCTCTAATTTTATTACATGCTAGAAAATTACAAAGCCGTTTAACCAATTAAGTCCTTTTATGTTTCACGCGAAACATATAATTGCTACTGATATGCATTCGGATTATAAGCAGCTCCGGTTGATGATGGCCAATTTGCAAGGAGTTTTGATGTGTTTATTTGTAATGTTGTTCCCTTTCTCGGTCGATTGACTGATTTGCTGCACGTTTTATTGATTCTTCAGGGGCTCTAATTCAATTTCGGGAATGCAATTCAAATGAAATTTCGATTAAAATAGCAATAAACACTGGCCCCAAGAGCACAACAGTCCGCCAATGGCCATCTGCCCTTATTCCATTTGGGCAGCATACAAATAAAACGGAAAATTTTGAATTTCGAGGAATTATTTGGTTAATTGATCATCACTCTTCTTCTGCTTTTATTTCAAAAGAAGAGAGTGAGGGGAAGACAAGGGAAAGAACCCCAAATGGAATGAAAAACACTAAAACATTTTGACATAAAATTTAATTTATTAAACAATCGCATTGGACTGAGTAATTAATATAAATTAATTTTCATTAAATGATATAGTCAATTTGGAGAGCAATTTCCATAAAGGTAAATATATAATGAAAAATTATCCGTGTTATTAATGGATGTTTAAATTAAAGGCGGCAAAAATACGTTACCTGTCTCATTCACAATTGCACAATTTTTTACGTGCCGGTTACTATATTCCTCTTAATGCTGGCTGAAACTCGAACATGACAAAAAGGGACGGGACATTTTGATTTGCATGCAATACATCGCTTCTGAATTAAGCGAAAATTATCGCATTAGGCGTCCGCCTCCACGATCTCTCTGGTCGCTCGCGAAATTAGTATCGTGCAGAAATTCAACCGCCTGTGGCGCTCTAGCTCTTCCATCCCATTCCACTCCACTCTTCCTCCCCGTTCCCCTTCCTTTGGAGCACACTAAATTATCAGCGTTATTAATGTATTTACGATTTATGGGGAAATTACACAACATTATTAAACTCAATTATACACATGTTTATTCTTTCTATTATTTTTATCACATACAAACACAGGACTGTGGTAGTTTAATGTTGCAATAGCTATTTTATTTCAAATATATTTTATGGGAAGCTTTCAAATCGAATATTGAATTCTTAGCTAAATATAGTGACATTTTGCAGGATATTTGTAGTTTGAATTATTATAAAACTAATCGACAAACCTTCGAATAAGTTAAAAATTATTTATAAAACTAGGTTGATTATTATATATTATCTGCCTCTGTGTCTTAGCGGTTAGTTCTCTGGACATCCTCCTCGAGGTCGTGGGATCAAATCCCGGGCGGATATTTATCTAGCGCGAAAAAGTTTCCATTTGTGTATATCAACAACATTGCGAAATAATATTCATATCGAATTATAAATTAGTGATGGCGCAAACAAATAAATAAAATGGGCGGATTGACTGGATCCGTTTACAACCGGTCTAGGTGCTATTAACTGACTACTAATACACTGAAAAATAAACAGTCGTGTACAGTCTAACCCCCGTTGGTTGAGGTTGAGACTACCCCTAGTTCCGTCGTGGGAATAATTTATTTTTATTTTTAGGTTGATAAGTTGATACATTATTAAAATTAGATTTTGTAATTCACAAGCAAGGAGTGTGTTCTGATATCTTAAAAAGGGTCTTCTTCTTCTTCTGCTTCTAATCCGATTCCCATTTCTATTTTTCTATTTGGGTCGGTTTTTCTAGCATCCAAATTTTCCTATTCGAAGTGCTTTCGTCTAAATTTGTCACCCTTATGTCTGTCTGTCTAGTCTCCTCGAGGGTTCGTCAATTTCAAAGATCTTATTGACATTATATTTTATAACAGATTTTATTTTCTCACTTGCCTAAGTCTCACAAGACTTACTTTTTTAATGGAAGGGTTTCATTTAAATATAAAAAAAGAAAAAGCACTATAGTGTTATAAAAACCCCTTAGACAGAAGGTACATGAAGTTAATAAAATCAATTTTATGCACCAAAAATTCATAATAAAATTTTCATATTATGACCGTTATCAGTCTAGGTTTAACCAGATTTTTTAAAAATAATCAGAGTTTTTAAATATTTTATTTTATTCGTTTATTAACCAACTATTGACACATATACTAAAGCACTTTAAATTCACTTTGAAATTTTATTTACAACAATAGCTACTATAAAAACTAACAGAAAGATAATACAAGATTTTGAAAATAAAGTTATAATTGGCGATTTTAATCGAATGCTAAGGCCGGGGATATTTTTCAATACAAAAATTGAATCAAAGATTAATGGGAATGAAAAATTATTAAAATATGTTAAAAATTGTTGTTGCAGTCAGCCAAATACCAGCAGAAAGATCCGGTTATTCCTCAAGAACTGTGTGCCCCATCTAAGCGACTCGTATCAAAACCTTTCCGGCGTATAATTTCAGTTGATCGACATTAGAAGTTAGGGATATTCTTTTTAATTACAGTATAATAGAACTGAAAAATCAATATCGAAAGTACAAACAACTGTACCGGGGTATTTTGACGTATTCTTCTGCAATAAATTTTCCTTAACTCATAAGTCATTTAGACCTACTGCAAAACATTAGAAAACATAAAATGATAATTTCTGGAGACAAATTTAACGAATACCTTACACAAAACCTAATATATTTTTCTGTTGCTTAATTCTATTGTAAAATTTTTATTTTATTAAATTGTATGATTAATTATTGATTATATCTTTTTGTTGCATGATGCATACAACCAATTATATTGATAGAAAATGTATCAAACAATTGTAATTTATTGGAGAATAAAAAGTAATCAGGGGACGCAAACACCATAAAAGATGATTTTTTCTGCACAGTTGCCTCTGCCCCTAGGTTAATTAAGCAGTGCTCGAGGTGTAATTAAATTTGTTGCAACTTAATGTCATCGCTAAATTAAAACATTTATCGAGTACGACATGTGAGACACGACGACCGATGAATGCAGAATCTTTGCATCGCTAATGTCCAATAATGACAATATCTGAATTTCTTGTAATTGAAATAATAATAAGGTAATAAGCTCGGTATTAAATTAATTTAATATATAATATCGCGATACAGGTGATGTTGTCAATGGAGAAAAATATGGCATTTAATTAGTATCGACACTGCCAATTACAATTGGAATGGTCATACACATGTACACATTTAGAGATGCAGAAATAATAATTATCCCCAGCAAATATATTTAATATACTCACCAGACCACTCTCGAGTCGTTGTATGGGTCTGAAATGCGGAGATGGCCATAATAAGCGATTCTCGGTAACGAATTATATTTATTAGTTTTTTGCGAAATTGGCAAAAAAACAGAGCTCATGACCGAAGGTTGACCAATAAGAGAAGGACAATAATTCTTTCAGTAATCCAGTCATCATTGCCTAATTTTTGGTTAAAATATAGAAATAATTTTAATTATTTTAAATTTCAAATTCTTTTCATCTTATTTAATTTAATAAAACTTTTCTGAATGTAACAAAATTAAAATATAAAATAAATCCTATTTCCAGGTTTGGTTTCAAAATCGCCGAGCGAAATGGAGGAAACAGGAAAAAGTGGGTCCTCAAGGCCATCCCTACAATCCATACCTTGCTGCCGGAGCCCCAATTCCATCAGCAACTTCGGTGAATCCAGCGTTACCGCCCAATCCATTTTTGGGATTCAATCTCCGGAAACCGTTCGATGCAGCCAGCTTAGCAGCATTCCGATACCCGCACTTAACAGCCAATCCTGTTCTGGCGCCAGGATATCTTCACCAGTTCCACAGGTAAGAAATCAAAACATTTTTTAAATTATTTTGTTGGACAAATATTTTTTTTTTAAAAAATTAAAGTTTGGAAGAGTCTGGTATGAATGGTTCATTATATAGGGTTTTCTTTTTCATATTTAAAAAAAACGATTATGTTTTGAATTAAATCCGTGGATGTTTATTTAATTTATAAAATTACCAGTGTCCGTTAAATCGTTCCCCCCTACAGGGCTTTATCCTATCCATGATATTTTCAAAGATAAATTCGCACACGTTCGGTTCCATGTTCTCAATAATATGACTAATTTTGAGATTAAGGTCTTAAATCGATTGTTGAGTAACATTCTAATCCTTATCTTTTATATGACTTAAAAGAAAAAAGTGTAAAGCTGGTAAATCACTAGATTTCAGTTGCGAACTCTCAATTATCAAATAAGAATCATTAGTTTAAAAAAATACGTCATTTCTTTCAATATCAAAATGAAACCTATTGTTCGAAAATTTATCATTATGTGACAAATTGGGCTTTTTTTTAGAAAATATGTCAATCAACGTAAAGTCACTGCTTGAATAGGAGCACCTCTACACAGCAAAGTCNAAAATTTACCATTAAGTGACAAATATGGCTTTTTCCCAAAATATGTCAATCATCGTAAAGTCACTGCTTGAATAGGAACACCTCTACACATCAAAGTCCTATAAATTAATATCCCATTTAATCCTAAGCAAGAATAGTATATTTCGATACAAGTCGTGAAATAGAGGTCATTACAGCTGTAACAACCTATTTCACAAGTGTATCGAACGCTATTTTGTGTAATTCTGAAAAAATACCAATTAATTGATAATTTAAAATAAAAACCAGCGGTTTTTTTCAAATTGTGAAGTAAGACAGTGTATTTATTAGAGTGAGATGAGAATACTCACAACGAAATGGTTATGACAACAATATGTATTTTCATTAAATTGGTGGCAAATTAATAAATAGAAAGTCAATGTTAAATTATTTCAATTTGGACTGTATTCCTTCCAGAGCCCCACCTCCGCCTCCGATGCTACCGCCGGGCATTTACTCGCCAAGTGCGTCGTTCCAGACGTTGTTAGCCAATATTTCGGCGGCCCAAAGACACCAGCAGCAGCAAATCTCGTCAATGTCGTCGCCCTCGACTCTGTCGCCCACGCTGCAGCAGCACCAGATCCCAAATAAACCGCCGCCGTCGCCACCTAACAGCAGCAACAACAGCCCTGGTGGGTTCAAGTCGAGTCAGCTCGCTTTGGACACTTACAATTCGCCGAATTCCTCCTCACCTCCGCTGGCAATCGCCTCTTCATCGCTTACACCGCCCTCTGGACTTACTGCAACCAGTCTGTCCAATCCCAACGCACCTCAGGGCGAGGACAGGCGCTCCAGCTCGATCGCTGCGCTTAGGCTAAAGGCCAGGGAGCACGAAATGCGTTTAGAAATGCTGCGGCAAAACGGACATCCCAGTGACGTGGTCGGGTAATCGGAAAATTCACAAAACCAGCGAAAGCAGCATTTAGGAAATAGCGGTAAATATTTTCTCTAGAATTTGTAGAATTTAATTATAGCGTCATTTAATTAGAATTTACAATTACGTTCAACGTATACGGGATTTTTGTTGTTGTTAGGACATAAGTATTATTAAATTAATGATCAAAAGCTCATTGTAGGAGAACTAAGTGACTTAATGCTATCCGAAAAAGTGTACTTTTAACTGTAAAGAATTAGATTTTAATATAATAGTATTTATTCCAATTGATATTGTACTTAACTAAGCTAAGTAATTAGTGAAACTAATTAGCATCAAATTGAGTGAAATTGTAGATTTACAAAACCATTATTGTGATGCCTTTTGAAAACCATCAAATATAAAAACATATCACGACAAAAGAAGAAAATTGTGATATACAATTTAAATAAACAGACTTGACAAATATTTAAGGCCTTTTATTTCTGATAAGGGGATGTTTTACAAACAAATAGATATTTTAAACTCTTTATTATATATTAATTATATGTGTTTCTGAAAAATTGTTGTCTTCCTTTAAATCAAACTTAATAGATTTATTTAAAAATGTTATCTATTCAACAAATGCTATTAGGTTGTCACACATAAAACTTTACACTCTGAGTCAGAATTTTAAAACAATACTCGTATAACTTTTCGGTTTTCAGTATACTAAACTCCAGTAGTGTCAAAACTCTTTTAATTAAAAAATCATACCGATATTTAAAAACTTGGTCCTTCATATAGATTTTCTAATCAATTTAAAAGATCTTTTCTTTTGGCTTATTGTTAAATTGGTTGATTAAATGCAGGTATGGTGGACAGTCATACGCCCCGGCCTTGACGTGTTAATATATCGCATTAGGTCTCTATGCCTATCACAATTTCTGGCCCTAACTATATTGTTGCTATAGATAAAGTATTTCAATATAATGATATCTTTTCAGAATGATTGGGATGGGATAGGATAAAAGTGTTAATTAGACGCGCCTTTCTGCATCGCGCACTAGGGTAGTAATGGTCTGAACACTTTAGAAAAAGTCTCATTACAACTTGGGACTAAGGCATTTTGAATTTTTATCGGCTTCGGTGAAGCATATGCTTTAAAGAGATCAAAATTATGATTTAAAATTTTCATATTTAATTGATGTTGACATATTTGAATCACTTTAAACAATACTTAATAAATTAGGTAACATGCATTTACTTCTGGACCTTTTCCTGTTCAATTTAACAATAAATGGAAATATTCTTGATTTTTCTCAGATGATTCTTATCAGCTGAAACCTCACCAAAGCCTTTAAACTACACGTACTCTTAAAGCTTCAAAGTTCTACTCCTTGTATATCAATTAATATAAAGATTTATTGGAAGTTTTTGATACAGTCATAAAATAAAATATTGGGTTTCGAAAACACTTTCAGTGAAAATAATAATTTGAGGAGAAATAATATTAATAATTTGTAATGTGTTGTAATTTTCGAAACATTGTTCAACATAATCTAATTATACCAAAGATGGGTTTTGGGAGTTGTATCAGGTATAAATTTTGAGGGAAAAAATTAATTTAATAAACATTAGGAGTTAATTTTCTCGAGTTTTCGCTTGTTCCTCACCTTCGCCAATTCCCTCTCGTCAACCTCGATCCAGCTCAGGCCAGGCACACCACACTATATTCCAATTATGACTTGGTTTGGTGGTGCGGGATTTAATTGTAACCTACGCAGAGTGTTGCAATAATTAAATTGCTTCCATCTCTCGATAATCATCCAATTTGGGGCGGTTCTACCCATTCCTTGTTTCGATAAATTAGTAGATTCCACAAGGTTCAGATCGTCGAGTCTCGCCACCTGAAGCCAGCCAGGCAGGTAAGGTAACATGGTAAGTAAATACATTTGTTTCAGTAGCAACCAACATGTAAGGCTTGATCTTTGGAGAAAAGCGCACTCTTTTGACAGCATTATAAATGGTAAATTTGTATAAATACCTTTGACATTCCTTGGGGCAATTCCTTAAATGCCTGTCTCTTTTATAGAGTATCAAATACACACCATTAAGAGGTCAATAAACATTTATTACAAGAGCCATCAGCGCCATCATTAGGGAACAAGCGATCGAAATTGAAATCGATCTATTTGATGATCGACAAGCAATATCATCATCGACATTACGATCTTCTCTCTTTAGATATATTTATATATTCACCAATTAGGAAAACCAATAAATTAGTTATTGGTGAACCGCCAAAGAATTTGATTTGTAATTCAGCCTCAAAATTGGCGTTTGTGTGTTTCTGTGAGTGTACAGTTTTTGTGGTGATTTACGACCTTTCACAGCTGGAGATCAGTGTTGATCGTGTTTTTTAATTTCGACCGCGCGGCTCTCCTTCTCTCATCATCAGCAGCCAGACGAGACCAGGTCCAGAGACTCAAAATCAAATAAAATTAATAACAATATCATGTTGAAACCATTCTAATATTCAGGTTGATGATTTTTGTAATTAACTATAAATATTGTGAGTGGTCCATCTCGATGACGTAGTAGATGAGGTGGATAATAATCGTTAAATGGCGCTTCACTTCTTTTGAGTCTACTCGTACATTGTAATAAATGGATTTATTTTTGCTTTGAAATATTTCATGAAATCAATTACTAAAATATCATACAACATATTCTAAAATGTTGGTAATAAACGCCGTTAATTGGAAACTTAATTGTTAACTAAATATATTGGATTTTGTGTTATTTTAATATTTGTACAGTTTTGATTGAAGCAATTCTAATATTAGTAGTAGATTGTCTACTAAAGACAGGTATAATAATTTTAGATTGTAATAATATAAACAGGAATTGTAAAGATTTGTTTTGATTTCTTGTTTTTAATTTAAATAGTACTTAAGATTTTGAAGAAAAAAAACCATTTGAAAAAGTCAAAGTCGTTATATAGACTTTAAAGAATTCTTTAAAGCTATTTCTTTATTAATAAAGTGAGACTTCCTGGAAAGAAATCCAACAAATTTACATGGAATGGATGTCATTTTAGTTGTGTATGATTTAAATTTACATGGTGCAAAATCAGCTGTTCTCGTTCTATTTCAATTTATATTTAAACGGATAATATTTCCTGTGTGCAAATAAAAGGGGTCAATACAAAGTTTTACTTATCACATCGTTTGTACAACAATCCAAAAAGCATAGTACGATATACGAGTATGATTACAAGAATGAAACCAAAAATAATAATCTACAAATTATATTGCAACCCTATTGTCAAAAAGAACAAAAAAATATTGTTTTATCTGGGATAGCAATTTAAAATTATTCTACGAATTTTTGTTTCATGTTAATTTGTTTTGAAATGTACAAAGTGCTGTATAGTACGTTCTCGATAAGCATTATCAAACTCTTTATCTATCTCTATCGTTACGCTACCGGTCTTGGTCGTTTTTCGTTATCAGAGTTTTTATCGATTTTAAACAATACAACTTTTAAAATCAGGAGCACATTGTAATCTTTACCTTAATGATTCATTTTTGTGCTGAATTAAGTGTTTTTAGAAATGTTTTAGAAGTGTTTTAGAAATGCCAAAAAACTATAAGCACTCCATCCATCGTCAGTTCTGAAAGTAATTCGATGTCGATGGCGAATTTTTTCTAATACTACTCATTATAAATATATGAATTATATCATTGTAACGATGCACGATAACGTATCACTGGGTGTATGGTGGACAGTCATACGCCCCTCCTCGTATATCGTCCTAGCTCTCCCTCCCTATCACAATTGCTGGCCCTAACTAATTTGTTGTTATATATATAGTATTTCAAGATAATAGTAAATGACTTATTAAAAATGGGTTCGGACAAAGTGTTTAATAGGCCCGCCATTCGGCACCGCACTCTAGGGCAGTATAATGCTAATAATTACATATAATAATTAACCTACCTGTTTGTCATTTTGTCCATACGGTTTTTTAAAACGGATTATTGCCGATTTCTGTTTGAAGCTGTTTAAATTTCTTCTGCTAACTTTTTGCAATAATTGGATATTAATTTTAATAAATAGATAACCAATCATGATTATTTTATAATATGGCGTTGGTGTGTACTAATCATAAAGAATTATGATGGAAAACAAAGCAGTATGTCATGTTTTACAGATTTTCCATTTCATTAAAAAATAATCCGTTTAAAATTCTATAACAGCACACAATTTGCATCTCAAATCCATTGCACTTATTCATTCTAAGTAGTAGGTGGTATTCCCAAATTGAATAAATACATGTTTCTGTTGAACCTTTTCATTTACCAATTTAAATCAAATTTGTTTGGCATTTTATTTCACTTTAAGAGTGAGTCCATTTGTTTCAACACACCACTGCCCCCATCGCACTCCTCTGCACAAGCCCCAAACCAAAGAGACTGACCAAAGTTAATTAATGTTTTCTGGTGAAACGCCCCTTTTTAATTTGTTAAAACTCAAATTCCAGAATTTGGTGAGCACTGATCAACCACTTGAATTTAGATTTATTGCGACCCGTTTAAATCTCATCAGTTAAATGGATATTTCTTCTTTTTTAAAAAAAAAAAAGAAAAGATATTCCCGCCAATTTTTCAAATATTATTAAATTAACAAGAAATGAATAGGCACAGAATTTAAATTATTTATTTTTTAATTGCGATCAATTATGGGTATTAAGACTTTTCTGATAATTGATATCGTTTAACTGATTTAGTTGCAATTACCAATAAAATTAAATTGTAAATTTGTTTCATTCCCACAATTTACGAATAAAATTCTAAGAATGACAATTAAAAACCGTAATTGTGCTAAAGAAGCAATTCTTTTAATTCAGGATGACCTTTTATTTGAAAGCCATTTATTGAAAAATATATCAAATAGTTATTTGTATAATGGTCTTGATTTTAATTTATTCCACATTGCCTTCCGATTTTATTTCAAAACTTTAAATTGCATTATTGTAGAAAATTTCGTAGAAAATAATTAAAACGTTTTAAGAAATTAGTAAATCATTTAAAAATTAAACCAATTTTATTTTTTTTATGTATTTCGAAGTTCTTAGACTTTCGATTCATAATTTGTGGGAATTTTACCTGTATCGTCATAAAAACATTTGTTATTATAGAAGTGAGATGATAAGGGATTAATATATACAGATAAATAATTACAAAAGGTTGAATGTTATATAAGGTATGATAATCCGATGATTTGAAGGGAAGGATTTACAGAAATAGCTACTGTAGCTAAGTTGAATATCTTGACTCACTCGTGGATTTGTGTGTAGGGAGAGATTTTGTAGGTATCTCGATCTCAGATGGTCTGCAGTAAAGTTAAGTTTTTGGAGATGTAGGTCACTAAATATGGGGTGCGTTCGTATGTACAACGGGTGACACACAAAGCTCAAGTCTGGCTTCTAGAGTTAGTTTGGTCCAGCTGTCAATAGTCCATGACATGTTATTAAAGACCAGACGAGCCTGTCGAATCTTAGACTTGACGTCAGTTTTCGGGGAAGATGAATGCTCAAATAAAGGGCTCATTGAGTCTGAGGAATACTGATGTTAATCTAAACCTGACCTCAGTTTCCCGGACGCAAGGAGCACCTATTTTGACTTGTTTATAGAAACTCCCCATTCATCCGCAGCATCCGCAAGCAGACACCAAAAGATGTTCCTGAATGGTCGATGAGACCGATGAAGGACTAGATGATCTAGCCAATCTTGCTGTTTCATTAGCGAATAGGAAATGGGATTTTACACGTATATTAGAATATAGGGCATATGCTTCAAGATGATAGCAAAATTTAACAAATATCTAACATAAAATTACAATTTTAATAATTATATTTTGACATATTGATCGATTAAATGGTTTTATAAAATGTAGGTAGAAATATTTGGCCAAAAAAATTTCATTGAACATTCCGTAACATTTATACCAGGAATCATAATCCATATTATTCAATAAGATTTTGAATGTACTTATGGTTAAGAAATTTTACTAGAGAACGTTAACTTTCTAAACTGATTAAATACAATTTGTAGAGCGCGCATTAGTGTGATGTAAAATACAAAGACGATAAATTATTTAATCGTTGCTGGAGGAAAACAAGGTATCGAATACAGTCAGAACGTACGTGTCGTAAATACTATCATTGGAGATGGTTGGACACAATGTACATGCTGTTAAGGTCCACGAAAAAGGATGTTTTTAGTCGCGAATAATGGGATTTGAATAATTTTTTTTCCGCGAAAACGGGAATTGCAAATAAGGATTCGCCGTCCTCTTCTGCATTTCTACACATCCGCTTCACCTGCAACCCACTTCATACACAAACACTAGACTGCAGAGAATACAATTTTTCATTGTGCATAAATTATTATAATTAAAAGGTTATAAATGAATGATCAATTTCTATTTTTTTAATTATAGCCAAATTATGTACGAGTATGTTTTAATTTTCTAGAGAAATTACATTAAAATGAGCCAAATTCAAAGTAAAGCAAACCAGAATTATATTTATTTGTGAATAATTTAAAAAATTATACATTAATAGAGTTCTCTATTCAAATACCATAATCTTATAATTACATATTCCATTCGAAATGAATGCCCTCGTTAGTACAACAATAATTTCGTCATGGGAGGAGATAAATCAATCATATTAGTCATAATACATCATCTAGAAAATTAAATTAGGGCTGTGTGTAGTATCCTACGGGCCGAGAGAGTGTATAAATGGCGTGTACACTAATTACCCAATAAACGGGTGTCAATCATCGGTGCTTTAAGATAAATATATTCACAAAAGAATCTCAACTGAAACAAGAAAAAATGTCTGATTATAAATGGTGGAAAAGAGNTATTCACAAAAGAATCTCAGCTGAAACAAGTAAAAATGTCTGATTATAAATGGTGGAAAAGAGGCTAAAATTAGCGTTTCAGGATTTGTGGTGTTGGCAAGTATCCAGTCTCCTGTTGTTAACACTTGAAGGAGTGAGTGATCCTCTGAATAAACACCAATTACGTGGCTCTTTTTGCATTGTGGCTTATTCATCAAAAGCGAAAACCAAGGGCCATAAAACATGGGTCCAGTTACACGGGAAAGCCTGTTTAAATTATTATGCCCACCAGCGAAATAGTAATTAACTCTCATTAGTATGATGGACAGATTCAATTATCTCGGCAAAAGAAATATTAATGATAATAATTTCTGGACAAAAAAGGCACTATGCTCTTTTTGTGCCTGTCAGAGCCCGTGTTTGTATGTGGTCTTGTTAATCGGTTGATGTAAAACCTCTAGAGAAAGAATTTACATAAAAAATTGAAGAAAAACGTATTATTTTACTGAAATTCTTTTATTTAATTTAGTTTATTTAAAAAAGTTTAAATTTATGTTTTTAACAAAAACTACATTTTAAATTCACACATAAATATAAGTATATAAATATTCCATTGAGTGAAGAAAAAAAACAAAAGGCTTATAATTTAATTTCAGTTACTTATCGATTTGATCATAATCAAATTTAGAAATATAATTCAAATTTTTTTCTTCGATTTGATTCAAATTTTATGAATCTGTGATAATTAAGGATTTTCTGTAATCAAACATAAAAAAGAAGTAAGCCAGAATTGTAATTCTCGCTTTTATGTGAAAACCGTAGAAAAATAATATATGTGTTGGCTTTAATTTGCAAATATTGGCTACCTTGTTTGTATATTAGTCCCATTTAAAAGTTAATTTTAATGAATAATAGCCCGTAATTTGTAAATTATTTAGTGGCCAAATATATTTGTTCGTCAACAGTTACCTGGTATTTTATACGTATAATTTAGTTATTTTCTTAATATAAATACATTTCAGTTCACGCACACCTATCCTAATAAAAATACTATTAAATAATATTTTAAATCACAAGAAAAATGAAACTTTAATAAAGTGGTATTATTATATTTCTATAAAACGGATTAAAACATTTTTTTAAAACTAATACTTATTTATGTAAATGCAGCAAAATTAAACGAAAAAACAAGAACGAAAAAAAGTCCTCGAAAAGTTTTGTAACGTTTCCGAATTAAAAACTTGGGATGAATAGTGTAACTTTGCCGTTTACTCTCATTCGAGAGCAACTGTTTCAAACTGACGTCTTAGACCCCAACTATTGATCAATTTAACCGTTCAATATTATTACTTTTATTTGTTGTTGTTTACACAAATCTACAGTTTAATTAAAGGACTCAATTTTAATAATTTTATTGGTTTTTAAGTAAAACGTTCATTTTTATGTTTATGAGTAAACGACAAAGCAACACAATACAAGCACTGAGTGATATATAAATAATTTTGCAATCTTTTCTAAAAACATTTTCAATTAATTTTATGCATTTTATTTCTATCAAATTTATTATGGTGCTAATAATTATTCTGTTAAAACATTTTTTAGAACTTTAATGGCGTGTGCACACCGAAAAGTC